>VXAX01000815.1:223703-243296 GCA_013399835.1 Leptocoma aspasia
ATCAAAAAAAAAAAACAAAAATTTTTAAAAAAAAAAAAAAAAAAAAAAAAAAAAAAAAAAAAAAAAAGAAAAGGCTTGACTATGCCATTTGTCTTAACAGGCTTTTCAGTTGTTAAAGAGCTTTGTCTGTTCTTGGCTGTGACCTTCAAATGCCTGAGAGGGGCTTTTCTTTTGAAAAAAACCAAGCTACAATCTAGTTACTATAAAACGTACCAAATCGTATGCTTCTGCCCCTTTCCCTGTCCAGGTGTAACATCTATCAGACTGCCATCAAAAAGGCAAACTTGCAGAAAATGAAACTTTTTTTTTCCTAAGTAGCAGTGCTGAGGTCTTTAGACTCGTGGACTCTGTCAAGAGAATAACAGTGGACAGGGCAGAAAAGCATGGCAGGAAGATATTCTATCTGTTCCGTGTTAGCTGCTAGTTTTGCCTATCTAAGGTATGGAATTCAATGAATGTCCATTTTCATTATTTCAATACAAGAGTGGTTATGAGAAATACTAAAGGACAACCACAAGAGAATTAACCTTAATGAGGTCAAATTGAAATGAGTTACCTTCATTCCCATAGATTCACATGCTTTCACAGTATTCTTCAATGAATTTATTTACATGGTATGTCAGTGACAAAGCAGAAGACTGCCAATTCAATTTACCAGTGACAAACCTGAGAGAAGCCTGGATATGGTGATACAGAATCTAACAGCAACGTCTGCCTCCAAAGTCCACCGGCAGCCACTCAGCACAGACCATGTCTTTTCTCTCAAGAGTGTTTAGCATTGTGTGACAGAGACTTAGAAACAAAGTTTGGGAACAGTGACATATGCTTTTTTGTAGTTTATATTTAAATATAGGGAATAAAGATTCCAGAGACACAAAAGATTTGTTAGGGGAAGGAGTATTTTTGTAAAAATATTAACAGTCATTTTATAAGATATTTTATTTTGAAGCAGAGGCAAGCCTATTGATCCTGTGGAGCTGTATAGCAGCATTATTCCCTTGATATTTTTAGCAATGTAACCCACCATCCTTTTCCTTTTTTTTTTTCCTCTCTTTTAAATAAACAGTACCCAGTGATAAAGATTTTTCTGTTTTGGCAAGTTTAGGTAACCAAATAGATGAGTTTCCAGTGCTATCCTATGATATTCAGATAGGCTGTTGATTTTGTCAGTTTCTGAGGTTTCATCACCTATGATTTAAGTTCAAAGCTATCCTGATATACTGATATCTTTGATACTGAAATGAAAACTGAGTGAGGCCTAACTGTGTAACTATCAAAAGAAATGGAATAAGAACTGAAAAGAGCCGTGGAATGGTAGGTAGAGAAAAACAGTACAGTGGAAGAGGGAGGTGAAAAGTATGCATGCCTCCAAATATAGGAAAAAGTTAGTCTTACTCAACTTCTGTCCCTCTACTACAACTCTGAAATCGTTCTTCCTCTTTCTCTTAAATGTGCACAGAATGTGTTTATTCTTCATAAAAATGACCATAAATTAATCTAGATAAACTGTGCTTAACAAACTAGAATATTAAGAATACATTTAGGCAATGTTTTTACATTTTGTGGTTGGAATTTCTGCTTTTTTAAGGAAAAGTTGATGGAAAGTAGTACTATTAACAGAAAAGTACTGAATGTGAGAACAGTCTTTCAGTGAACAGAACAGGTTCATAATTTTCAAGAGATGAAAGCCCATATAATTGGACCAAACAAATTCAATACAGGTAACAAAAATACATAGTATAGAGTAACAAAGGGAACTGATAAAAGAATGGAAGAATCTTATATTGCATACATTTTTATGAAAAAAGGAACAATGCATAATGCAACAGTTTCCGGGCATAATTTATGAGTTCATATTGCTTAATCAGTGCTCCTATGATGTGATGATTTGTTAAGCAATTTCAGTTTAAAAAAAATTAATTTATGCTTTTATAGACATGAAGGAAATACTAACTGGTGTATAGTATCAGCCTAATAAATCTCTGCCATAAACACAGCAATGTTAAAATGTAACAAAATATGTATCCAAGGTAGTAATTTGAGCCATGTCGTTAAGCCTTCAGCACTGACAACATTTGTGTGTTTCTATTCCCTCTGCTTCTGGTCTGACTGTGGAAAATAAAGCAGATATTGAAATGCTTCTGACATAAAAATTATTGACTCCGTCCATTGTCATATACAATCATTTTTCAACACATTTCAAGGCCCTGCAAGATCATATTAGATAAATGCTCCAAAGATATGTTCCCCTTGTATTTTATACTATTTAACATTTGCTTGTAACAAAAGTTCTCTATGTGTCTATTTTCAACAACTGTCTTCATGTTGAGTATGCAGTGAATTAAAAGAAAAAAAACGAAACAAAACAAAACAACAAAATCACTGAAACTGTTACTGTATTATGACAAAAACAGAATAGTTTCAGGGAAGAGAGTTTTTAGCGTGAAACATTCTTGATCATTGGTGATCATTTATTGCTATTTACTTTTATTCTTTCCTAAATCATATAGGAATATTGTGATTTCTGAATGTCATGAGTGATACATATAAAACAGTGGAAGGTGGTTATCAATCCCAGGCTGCTGAGTGAGTGGATAGAACACAAAATCATGAGTGCTGTGTATAAAATATTGCACTAACACAGAGTGGTCAAGGTTGGATCTGGGTCCACCTCCCTGCTCAAGCAGAGCTACTGAAAGCAGGTTACGCGAGACCATGTTCAGATGGCTTTTCAGTATTTCCAAGATGAATATTCCACAGTCATTTCTAGGCAAACTGCTTCAGTATCCAGTTACAGTAAAAAAAGCTGATAGTCATACAGCTCTTTCTGTGTTTCCTGTTTCTCATTACTTTTTGTCCTGTCATTGGACACTAAAGAAAACAGCCTGACTCCATCTTTGCATCTTGCCTTCAGTTGTTTATATATGTTGACGAGTCTTCCCTTGAGCCTTGCTCTCTCCAGACTGAACAGTTCTACCTCTCCCAGCCTTATCCCAAAGGAAAGATCACAGAATCATAGACTCATTGAATGGTTAGGATTGGAAGGGACCTTAAAGATCTAGATCCAAATCCTCTGCCTGGGTCTCCTTCCACTAGACCAGTTGTACACAGGCCCATCCAGCCTGGCCTTGTACTCTTTTACAGATGGGGAGTCCACAACCTCTTTGGACAACATATTCCTTCCTAATACCTAACCTAAATGTACACTCCTTCAACTCAAGTCCATTACCCCTTGGCCTACTACTACATGCCATTGTCAAAAGTCCATTTCCATCCCTCTTGAAAGCCTCCTTCAGATAGTGGAAGGTGCTACAAATTCTCCCCAAAGCCTTTTCTTCTCTAGACTGAGCAACCCCAATTTTCCCAGCCTATCTTCTTATAAGAGATTGTCGAGTCCTGTGGTCAACTTACTGTGTCCCTTCAGGACTTGTTCCAACAGGTCCATATCTTTCTTTTGCTGGGCACCCCAGACTCAGATGCAGCACTCCAGGTGGGGTCTCACAAGAGCAGAGTAGAGGGGAACAATGCTAGGAATCCTGCAATTGGATTGGAATAGCTGACCTGCTGGGAACACCACTTTTGATGTTGCCCAGGCTGAAGTTGGCTTTCTGAGCTACAAGTGCACATTACTTGGTTGTGTTTTCCTTCTCATCAACCAAAATCCCAAAGCCCCTAAATCTTTCTCTTCACAACCCATTCTCCACCCATCCTGTACTTATGCTTGGGTTTCCCCAGCCAGGATGCAGGACCTTGCATTTGGTCTTGTTCAACATCACGAGGTTTTCATATGCTCACCTCTTAAGCTTGACTGCTAGTGAGAAAGAGCTAAATGCATGTGTTGAATGGATATCCATGTGGTAGAGGTTGTCACAGGTTTCTGATACCTGAAGAGATAACATTACTATTGAAAAGGCTACAGTTCTGTTTTCATATACCTAAGGTAATTTATCAAAAAACATACTGTTGATGCAAGTACTGCAGGTTTTAGTGATATGTTTGGTGTATTTAAAGAGTTAATAACTTAAGTTCAGTTATGAAACAGTATTTTTAGACAAAACAGTACATTGAGAAAGGGTTGGGTGAGCACAGTGACAAAGAAAGAAAGTGTTTATGACTAAGACAATGTGTTTGGAACACAATTGTTTCATAACCACTTCAATCAAGTACAGATAATTTCAATATAAATAACTGTGTATGACTATGATTTATATTCTTTCACATCACAATTACTCTAGAAATTCTACTTTGTTTTGCTGTTTTTCAATGATTACTGTTTGCAGAAGTTATTTATCAGCAATGTATTTAATTTTTCTGTTTCTTGAACCCTTCAGAATGTATTGGTGTTGCTGTAGAAAAGCAAATAAGACATGTTTGATTTTCTGTTTCAGGGAAATCTTGAAGAGTCTTACACTTTTAATCCTCCAGTCGTTAACTGTGCTATGAGGATGTTCTGGTGAGGTGGTAAGTTGGTCTAGATCTCTTACTTTGATCTGCTGAATTGTCATTTCAGATTTAACTTCTATAACAGTGTCCTGCAGTGTCTATCTGACAAACTTGTGTTGGCAAATTTCTGAAACTGTAAATCTGTGATTGATTTCATATGTAGAAAGTCTGAAGCACAGAGGCATCAGATTATTTCTGTATTTACAGATCAACTGTGCATCATATAAACAGAGCAGTTGATTCCTACATGCTCAATTCCTGTTCTCCAGAAATCATAGGTTACTACACATCTGGAAATGTGGGTGATTATTGTAATTAGCTTAGTAGAGCGCGACTCACTCAGGAATGTTAGATATTGTCAGGTTTCCAAACTTCAGTAATCTATTTATCAACTTGTCAGATTCCTTCCTGTATATTCTATATCCACACCAATATGAGTATGACAAAACTCTAAAGGCTTTTCTTTTTCTGACTTCAAAGAAGGTGTGTAGATTTAAGAGGTCACTGCAACCTGTCAGTGTTCCTGGATGAGCAATTTTTACAAAACTCTAATATTAAATTACATCATAGCTTCTGTTGATCTTAGCAAAACGCTAGTAACTCTTATATAATACTAACTGAGAATTTTCATCTGAAATAGGATTATTTTTAATTTTTGTACTTAAATACTGAGTAGAGACAACAGAAACAATGGTTGCTTGTTTCTAGGTGTTAAAAAAGTTCTCATTAATGAAGGGCCCAATGACTGTGAGTCGTGTTTCAGACGATTGTGTCTCATGTCTCTCAGCCTTAACATACCATGCTAATTTTTTTTTGTTTCAGTCAAGGTTTGTGCTACTGTTGGAGCTTAAATGCTGGAAAAAAAAATTCTTCATCTTTCTATGAGCCATCATGTTGGTTTTGCTAAGCTAGATACCATGTACAAGAACAGTTTTACAACTCTGGTTATATAAAATCGTTATATGAAAATTATTCATATTTCAGAATTCAAGAAGTGCAAGAAAACCTTTTGAAACTCTAGATCCTAAGAAGAATAATGTTGTATGTTATTTCATATTCTACAGACATAGAAATGGTCATTATATTTTGTACATCAATTGAAGAGGTAGGACCATTGATGCAGCATAGATTCGAATTCTCTGCTCTCTTGTTGTTGATATATGGAGAATTTACAAAGCAAACACAAAAAATAATTTCTGATTTTAATATATGAAGTTCACCCAACCCACAGTGTGTTACTTTTACACTGGGCAGATATTTGTTCTTATCAGTCCTCTGAGTGACTTTTTCTTTGTAATATCATTGAAGTATAATGTCACTAACTACACTGTCATCTAAAAGTAGTGATGTAACACAAGCAGTGTCTTTAATGGAGTGAATATCAAAAATGAAATTCCATTTTGATACCAAGTTTCCTTTTCAAGGATTTTTTTCCTTACCTTTGAAAATGTGCAACAGATTACAGTGTGATCTAAATCATGTCATTTGGTCATCTTCTTATCTCATTTTATTAGCTAAAATATAAATTATTTTAATGGAAGTAATAAAATTATCCCCTTGTGTTGGTGTTTCCTGCTGTAAAAATACAAATAGTTCAGAGGCAGAAATGTATTTTTCCCAAAGTAATAAACACATTCTTAGAAAAAATTCACATTCTTAAAGTAAAATCTAATAAATACAAATCTAATTTATTTCTGCAATCTCTTGCACAGGTGTGTGGGCTTTTTTTAAATAAATGTGAACTATTTATTAATATTTATATTTCTCAGTTAAAGCATTCTTGATTGTCCATTGCTGAATTCCCACTTCTTCAAGATTGTAAATCTAGAATAAATAAAATTTCCTAAAATCATGTCATTTCATCAAATGCAAGACAGTTCTATGATGGAATTATTAGCAATGGAAAAAAAATTGCAAATTAAAAATGGAAAAAAAGCCCTGCCAAATTTACAGCAAAGTTTCAATGGTTTAGTATTTGTGTTAGCTTAAGAATTCTGTATTTGTGGCATAGGTATACAATAATATACAATTTTTAAGCTTACGTTCATTTTCATTTCAGATGTTATGAGAAAAAATAAATCCAAATTGTGCAAACTTATCTCTTACAGAAAGTACTTTAGCAAAACTTCATAAGCATAGAAAAGTCTGCTAAAAATTGAATAGAGGTTGCTTCTTTTATGTATTGATTTCTTTTAAACAGAAATTCAGTACTTTGTTTTCCTCTGCTTGGTGAGCACAGTTTCAGCCCTGAAAATGTCAACATAATTTTCCCCTCAAGGGTGAAATTTTGGTAGTGTAGAAATATAAAGCACGTCACTGAGACATCATTGTGTCTCAGATTCCATATTTAAACTTGGATGAACAGAGATATGTCTGCGGCACTTTTATGGTAATTAAGATACGTGCAAGAGGAGACAATACATCTTTGTTATTTAGAACTAATTTGTTGTGATTGACGAAAAAGATGAAAACTCTAGATACAGGCATATAAGATGTGGTCTATTACTTTTTTTGATCATACACTTAAAGGAGACAATTATTATTTTTTAAGCCTTTTATGATGGAATTCCTATTATTAATAAGAATATATGAGTATTAAAATTCTTAACACTGACTATCAATTCAAAAGCTAGAATAAGAATATTCAAGCTTTAACCTCTAGACCATATTATTGAAGCCAATTTAGGTTTGTAGAGTTTGAACATTCGTTTAGCTTGATAATTATTTGGCTAACTGAAATGTGATGATAGAATGAGTTCAAATGCTGAGAATAAAGAATTACATTACAAAAAAAAATTGTACATTTTGACAATCTCAACAGTTCACGTCTCTCAATCACAACAGAAAGGTCAAAGATCAGACATCTATGCAGAGTCAACTGCACCTTAAGTCAATAAGCAGTTTTGAGTCTTGTGGCTCGAGACGGATGAGGAGTCCTGGAAAAAAAGTGAACACTCCCACATCCAGGCAATACTGTAGCTGTGGCTAAAAAATTCTGATTCATTTAGCTACTTACCATCAGCAGAAATTCATTTAACCACTTAACCAACCTTAAAATTATGAAAAAAGAACCTCCTTTTTTGATAAACATATATATTATTCATAAAAATATTCTTACTGGAACTAAGAATAACATAAGGCAAGGAGTCATTTCTAACAAAGGAATAGTGATTAAGAAAGGAACATGATGCAATTGCAAAAAAAATCAATACAACACAGACACATTACCAATGAAAATATTTTTGTCCACAAAATTACATGTGCTTCAAGTAATTTAGTTCTGGAGTTTTTTCATTGTGTGGATAGAAACTGGAATAATCAAAATCTTCATGAACTAGTCAGGCATCTATTGAAAGTATTTGATTTTTTTCTTCATACTATTCCGTTACAGATGATTTTCAGTAAAATGGAAAGGAAAACACTTTTAATCTGTATTTTTCTTTCGAAGAAAATATTGGTATCACTCTCAAATAAGCAACATATAACAAATAGTATTTTGAGGAAGGAAATGCAAGGAAATATATAATACAGGTCAGTATTTCTCAGTAGCTGTGTGCTAACCATAGTAAATGAGCCACAAAAGGCAATCTAGAGTTAGAAAACAGAGGTGATAATAATATAATCTGAATAAAAAAAGAAAATGTTGCTTTGCGACTATAATTTTACTTTTCACAACCAGGTAGTACAGCATCTTGCAGCACAGGATCTGTGGTCTAATTTTAGCATATTAGTAGTAGTACTTGCTCTTTTATCATAAATCAGTTTATTCAGAGACAGAACTTTTCAAAGAACATTTTTAGTGCAACCTGTTGTTATACATATATGCCAATCTTCTATTATAAATATTATATGTATATTGTATAGTCATGACTTTAAAAATTAGTGAATATATTCACCAATTTTCCTGTATGTTAGCATTATTTATTAAAAAAATATTCATTGTTTCACAAAAGCCATCCTAAGATCCTGTACAGTTTTGAGAGACTTTATTGCCTGGTTAGGGTTCTGTATGCCTAAAGATTAATTCATAATTCATAGAGAATACTTTTTTATCTGAAATGTTTTCATAGAATTGGCCAAAACTTCGTAGCAAAAGAGCCTATTTTCCCTCCATCTATTCTTGGCAGAGAATATAGTGACTAAGAGAAAGTTTTCCATCCAACTTTCTTCTACCCTGGTCTCTTGGGTCAGAGATTCCTGGAGGCTGGTCTCTTCAGTGAAGATTTATGCAAAGAAGACATTCAACAACTCTGCTTTATTCACATTCTGTTACCAGGGTCTCTTCTCCATTTGCCAATGGGCCTATATTCTCTTTTACTCTTCTTTTGTAATTTATGTATTTGAAAAGCTTTTTTTTTTTTGTATCCTTTACATTCTTGGCCATATGTAATTCTAGATGCACCTTGGCCTTTATAGTCTCATTTCTGCTTTGATCACCTCCCTGTATGCACTCCAAGTGACCTAACCTCATTTCCATCTCCTGTGTATTTCCTGTTTACTCTTGAATAATGACAGGAGTTTTTTTTATTAATTCACAGGGATTTCTTGCCCTCTTTACCTGATTTCTTCCTCATTGGCATGCATGACTTTTGAGCCTGGAGGAACTGATTCTTGAAAATTAACTACATCTCTTGTAGCCCTCTTCCCTGCAGTGCTGTTCCTCTGGGATTCTTCCAAGAAGATCCCCAAAGAGGCTAAAGCTAGCTCTCCTGAAGTCGACAGCTGCAATCTCACCCACTGTCCTGGTACCTCTTCATTCAATACTGAACTGCACAATCTCATGGTAGCGACAGCCAAGACTGCACCCAACATCCACATCACCAGCAAGGCCTTTCTTATTTGTTAGTATGAGGTTGAGCAGCACACCACTGCTTTTGGGATCCTTCACTACCTGTGACGGGAAGTTATCATCAATGTTTTCTAGGAAACTGCTGGAAGTGTATTTTATAATGCATTTCTTTTTTATAGATTAGTACAGTTGATCTTTGTGAAAGTAGGCTTTATCTGTAAAATTAAAACTAATTAATTACCATGTGGTCTAGGACAGTGATAAACTTTCCATAGACAGAGGCTGAAATTCTGTTGTACTTTGTGCAAGTTATGAAATACAATATGAAGCTTCTCAAGAGAAGGCATACAGAGTAATTTTTTTTGAATTTTGAATTCAAATGCACTTTCACTACTTCTATAATGCTCAGTGTTGTTATTTTGATTCTTCAGAGCACTGCATCTGTTGAGCATTAGTAAGCAAGACTGTGCAGTTACTTTCCCACATGTTCCTTTTTTATTATTTCCTGGTCAGATCCTGGGAGAAAATTGTCTTTCTTTAGAGGAACAAATGTTACTAAATTATCATTTAGACTATGTTTTCTATGCACATTTGAAGCAACCATTTGAGGCAGCACTTTAATAAAGGCAGGCATTCAAAAATAGAAAAGTAGGAAAACTACTCACTGTGTACTGAAGATGTTAAACTTTGGTTTAGATTTTTAAGTACTATAATATGATTCTGAATAACATATGCCATTCTGAAACATTATAATGCATAATGCATATATACTGTGTATTCTTCTCTATGTTAGCTAATATATAATAAATTTAATCAAATTTTCTGTTTTAAAAACCACTCAAAACAAATCTAACATGACTGCATATTTTCACTAGTCTTTCAGTAAACATGAACAGCAATGTTGAGTGACCCAACAGTTGACAACATATATATTAAAAAGATAAGACAGGTCTGACCTTTTTCTGAAGTCTTGTATGAAAAATCTTTACATAATATCTTAACAATTGACTTAATAGTCAAGGTTCCAAAAAGGCAAAAATCCTTTACTCTTCTTTGTCTGCTTGCTCTGTTCTTTCAACATCCTTTGATGTTATAAACGAGTATATTTAGTTTCTCTTGTTGAATTCGTGATTGTAGTTCTGATTTCCTACAGTAATATGGATGGCAGCTTGGAAGTATAAAAATGCCTTTTTGCTGCTTAAAATAAGCAGGTTGCTGTTACACCTGAATTCTCTGACAATACCATACTGATGTTGTACTAGAAATCATGAACAGTGGATTTTTCTTTTTTTACCTATTTTGGACGAAGAATAGTATCAGTACTTGGCAAAAGTAATTTATTCAAAGTGTTTGTCTTCACACGCTTTCATCTTCACAGGTGAATGGAAATATGTTTCTGATAAGGAACATGCTATCATATAGAAAGTATTTAAATTAGCTATGTCACTATGATGTACAACATGACTTGTATCACGAAGTTCACAGCCATAGTACAAAGCAGGCTACTAAGAGTTAATGTTATGCCATCACAACACCTGGCTTCCTGCATATGTTTTAAAAATGTATAGTTTCCACATTTTCATTGTACAACTATTGCTGGTAGAAATTGATTTTTGAAAATACCTGCAGACTAGTTTTATTATAGTTTCTCCAATACAATTATTCCAATGTATCAAAAAATACTACTTTTAATTTTTAATTTGCTAAAAAACCTTTTAAAATTTCTGAATGGCTGAAAAAAATACATTGGCATCAACTTTTACTTCGATGATTATTATTTGCATTTTCTAATTACAGGATCAGATTTATACTCTTTTTATATATTTGTTCTTTGTGATAATTCATGCCTTAAAATCTTTAATAAATTTCTTTTGTCCATGAGAAGCACAGCATCTTATCAGATATGGTGTTCTCTCAAAATAAAAAACAAACAAACAAACCAAAACCAAACCAAAATCAAAACCAAAACCAAACCAAACAAACAAATTAAAAAAAAAACCCTAAAAACCCAACCAAACAAAAAATACCACCCGAATCCAGAAGTTTTGTATACTTATAAGAAAATGCCTTTCATACATAAACTTTTATTTTATAGGCAATAACACATAACCCTATGTCCCTGAAATAGGAAGTTTTCAAATTAGGAGAAACTGCTTGTAAGATAGGTTAGTAATTATGGTGACAGTTCTAAAACTGGAATAGACTGAACTTTTTTTTCAGCCCCGCAGATTGAAATGTGTTTACCTAATTTGTTGCAATGTATTAAACAAAATACAATATTTATAACTCCAGAAATATGAGAGAAGAAGAATGACTTTGGATATCAAGTTCTGCTCCAACAGCTTTTGTCATTAATTGTGTACCACTTTATATAATTCTTTCATATGGACTGGTGGAGCTATGAGACAGATTTGTTGAAAATACGCTGACTGGTACTTACTCTAATAAGTCCGGTAAGCCCCTTATTATCCAAATACAGTAAACATAGATTTTCCCAATAGTGTACAGTGCTTTTATGTCTCAGATTTAAACTATACATTAGGTTACAAAGGGAAGAGTTGCAGTAATGACAATAGGAAAAAGAATCATACCTAGGAAAATCAGAAGGCCTGATCCTGAATTCATTTTAGTATTTGAGTTGGAGTTGGAGAGAATTTCCCTTTCAATTCCCTTGGTGAAAGTCATGTTTCTTCAAATATTTCTTCTTTAGAAATAACATAAAAATTTTTCTTTACTTCTATTAGTAAAGAAATTATATTAGTCGGAAATTAGGCAAAACACCATTAAAAAAACTATGAAAAGGTTTGTCTGATGGGGTGAAAAAAATAGTGCATTTGAAGGAAACTGCTGTTTTATTCTCCAAAAATTTTTCAGACTAGAAGACAGTGATACATTTCATGATTCCTCTCTTTGCAACATGATTTAATGACAAAAAGGTATTTTAAAAACAAGCAAACAAACCAACCCCCAGAACAGCCTCCTGAAAAATCAATTCCGAATTATTTTTTAGCTATTTAGAGGTGAGAACTTAGTTGTCTGAAAATGAATTTCATTTTTTGATTTAATGTGTTTCTATACAAATTCAGTTGTCTGGTTGCTTTGTCCTATTTTAATTTGAGATTTTCAGAATATCTGTTTTTTAAAAAAAAAGTATTGATGTTACTCCTATAATTCATTGTACAAAGAAGAGGTCTGTATTTCATAGAATCATAGAATGGTTTGGGTTGGAAGGGGCCCTAAATGTCACCTAGTTCCAACCCCCTGCCATGGGCAGGGACACATTTCACTAGACCAGCTTTCTCAGAGTTCCATCCAACCTGCCTGTGAACATTTCCAGAAATGGGCATCCACAACTTCTCTGGGGTCCCTGTTCCAGTGCCTAACCAGCCTCACAGTAAAGAATTTTTCCCTAATATCTAATCTATACCTACTCTCTTTGAAGCCATTCCCCCTTGCCCTGTCACTACATGGTGTTGTAAATAGTTTCTCTCTCTCTTCCTTGTAGTTTCCCTTCAGGTATTGGAAGGTTTCAATCGGGTCACCCCGAAGCCTTCCCTATTCCAGGCTGAACAATTTCAGTTCTCTCAGCCTTTCCTTGTAGGAGTGCTACATCCCTGGGATCATCTTGGTGGCCTCCTCTGGACCCACTCCAGCAGGCCCACATCCTTCTTGTGCTGGGGACCCCAGAGCTGAGTGCAGCCCTCCTGGTGAGGTCTCACAAGGCAGAGTGAGAAGGGACAGAATCAAATAATCTCCCTTAACCTTCTGCCCATGCCACTTTTGATACAGACCAGAAATGGGCTGCAAGGTCATTTCTCATCCGACAGAACCTCCAAGTCCTCCTCAGCAGGGCTGCTCTCAATCTGTCCACTCCCCCAGCCTGTGCTGGGCGGTTGCCCAGACCCATGAGCGGCACCTTGCAAGAGACATTTCTGAACTGGTAAGCAATAGTCAAGATTTGCAGAATTCAAGACTGAAATTTGAAGTATTTTTTCTGATAATATTATGAAGCTTTGGCTAAGGAAATAACACACGTATAGAAATTTTTTACCCACATCATCTCATATATAGCTTGTGATTTTTTTCACTAAATGAAAAATATTTGTCACAGTTTATTCTAATCCAAAAATATACTTCTCAATGAGCAATGAATATTAAACTTTTTCATTGAGACATTTACTCTGTGCTACTGTAGGTGACTTTGTTCTACTCCCCTTCTTTTTTTTTTTTGCCTGCTTAAATTTTTATCTAAGGTAATAACAATAATTATAAAATTTAAGTCAGCAGCTGTTAGCACACATATTTTTGTTGCTGACAAATTCAATTAAAGACATTGCTAGCTAAACCAATCAAGTAACAGGTAGCTCAGAAAAGGTCAGCTCTAAATTATTGTTTCCCATAATAATTTCCCAAACCATTAAGTTTGTAAAATTAATTTGAAATTGAAACTCATAAAAGTAAATTATAGAGAATGCCTTGCTAGTTTGTGGGTATTCTAGAGCATAAAACTGTATGTCTTCCATGCATTATGCTCCTCCTAATATTGTCCAGGTTGCAGCACAAGTATACAGACAGATTCTAGCAGTATTTTCATTAAAAAAACCTATTTCCAGGAATGCTAATTCTAGTCCGGAAGCTTTTTCCACTCCCTTATAATTACAAACCAAATGTTCTTTTATTTTGTTTTGAATTATATTTTGGCACATTTAAGAAAGACAAGAAAGAAGGTTTGGTTCACAGTAACAAGCAAAGTTATTGAAATAGCCACAGTATCTTTAGAAGGTGAATAATTCAACAGGGAATTAAACTTCCAAAATTCTAGTGTGAGTTTGAACTTCGCCATGAATTAAAATGCAAATGAGAATTAAAAAACCTAACCAGAAAATAACTTAAGATTAAGATAGGATGAATCAGTTATTTATACAGCTACATTAAGCTTTTAGTTACTGTAAACCTAGCCCCATTAAAAGTAATATTTATCAATAATTTTACAGAACTGAGGTTTCATGTTCCCTGATTTGTTTCTTCTAAAAATTTCAACAGCTTGTGGGAGTTAAAAAAAGCTTGAAAAGCTACAGAAGTAGGGAATTGAACATGATCACCGTTGTTTTTAAACACAGTATTTTAACAGTGAATTCTGGTTAAAGACAAAAAAAGGCTTTTCCTGAGAATAGCAACTAACAAAACAATAAAATTTAGTAAAAACTAGTCAAAAAGAGGGATAAAACCAATGTGCATAGAGGGTTTACAAAGGAAATTACTACTAAGCACCTGAGGTTAGTCTGGTAGGCACCATAATGGTTTCAAATAATCATTCATCTGGAATTAAAATGTCTGTCCTTCTTTCTTTACTTCATAATATTGTTTATGGAGAAATTAAATGTGTCTGCTGAAGTATCTCATGGATAACTCATGTGCACTAGATCTAAAACCCAAAACAAACAAAAAAGTTCAACCACAAAACCCCCCAAAATCATCAGGATTATTCAGCCCATGAATATCTCTTAGAAAGAAAAGAGTTCTGTGGAATCAACAGGTGCTGCCACAACAATTTTACATCCCCGGCTTCTACAAAAATGTGGAAATAGTTGATTTATAATTACTCCAGAACAGTAGTTTAGCTCATGTTAGCGAAAACATTTTCACAGTTCACCGTAGATGCTTATTGATGTGAGGAAGTGTGAATCTATAGCCTTCTTCAAAGAAGGCAGGCATTCATATTGTTTTAATAGACTTAGGTGATGCTGACTATTTTGCTTACCCTTGTCTGCGGCTTCCTTTATAAAAGCTTTGTTTTAGTAATAGAAAATTCTTATTCAGGTTTTCTTTTATATATGAAAACATTTTTTTGATTAATTGCTATCTCAAAGAGAATAAAAGTTTCTGGCACATTAAAGCCACCATGCAGTTAACTAGTATCATACTGAGAGACAACAGGACTAGAATCTGAATATATATTTTATTCTAGTATATAAATAGATTTTAAATTTTAAAATGTAATAAATTTTTTATCCATGGTAGTTGTGATTTATTTCCTTTTTTAGACAGAAATGATGTCTTTGATGACAAATTGCAGCAATGTCAGATTCTTAAGTGCAAGAAGAGTTCAGGTTGGTGGTTTTTTTTTTATTCTGTAGGCATCATTTTTTTCCCAGATTGTAGCTGCACATTGGGTTTGCTTAGAAAAGTGCCTGTTTGCAAGCCTTTTTGTTATAAGAGGCTATGTGCAATTTGATTTGGGATGAAAAAAGAGGAATTCTTTTCCTTGTCAATCTTTATTAGTGGATAGATGTTCAAGGCTTCACTTGAAAATATAAGCTCTCAGCCGTCGGTTTCTAACTTGAATTAAGTGTGGTGAGAGAACACAATTCACATGTAAGTTTTAATGTTGTAATAAGTCAAGAACCTACATGCTCATATTCAAAATATATCACTGCCTCAAACATACATATTGTTTTTGTCTGTTATTATACAAGCTAAAATAATGTATTTTGAATAAAACTCAATATGCAAAGTTCAACTAAACTGTGGAAAGGGATAAAAGCTTTGAATTTATTTGATATATACAAATTAGTCAATAGAAATATATCTTTTTGAAGAGTGCGTCTAGTTAGACCAGTGAAAGCTGCATAAAATAGATAAGCAACTTACTTTTCTCAAACTGATTCCATACAAATTGATGGGAAACCTTTCAATTTCAATGGGAGTGGATGGTGACACCTGCTAAGAGAGTTTAGAGAAGTTACTTCATCCAATTCTCCATGTGAAAAACATTTTACTGTATGGTTTATGACAAGGAGTATAAAAAATATAATATTCATTATATATTTTGACTTTTCTCAGTATAAGAAGTTTAAAAACATTAATTTGCAAATAAAATTAACTAAAGGTACATCGTGTATTATTCATGTATATATTATGCATCATTCTTTTATGTGTTGATATTCATCAGTTTTAAATAAAGGCATAAATAACTTGAAAGCAAGAAAACAAATGCGCAGTTACCAATCTCTATACTTCACGTCCTTATACTAGCCAGCATAATTGAACCTTCCATTTACTTTAGGTTTACAGCTACAGAAGACAGAAAAATAGAGTGATAGTGATTACAGCTATTGCTCTGCTGGGTTCCTTGGACTGAAAGATTTTCTGGTGTGAGATTTGAGCATTTGGCCAATTTGTACATGATCTTCCAACTTCCAACAGTAGACCAGAAGCCTAGCCAGAACTATAGCTATTAGTTCCAGCTAATCTGCATATATTGGGAAATAGAGAACAAAGACCAGCTGTGTATTTGTAGCTCAGTCATCAGCTTCAAAGGAAATACAGCTAGCTGGGAAATGAAAAGAAGATCAAAACAGTGCCTTCAGTTGTGTAAAATTTAAACAACTAGTTTAATTGTTGCATGTGATAAGTTCAAGCAGATGTTGTACCTGATAAATGGACCTGAGTGTTTAAAAATTCTAAAATAACCAAGAGACTTAACTGATAGGATTATCTGAGCCCTAAATACTCATTAGGAAAAGGATTACTATTGAAATATTTTCTATTACAAGCCATGGACTTGTAAAGGAATATAAAGAAAAGGGAAATACTTAGGATATTTTTTAGATTATATTTGCTAATGATCATGTTCACGAAGTGAAACATCCTTCCGATGCTTTTGAAACTGAAAAAAGTCTCAACAGAACTGTGATGCCTTAGAGTTGGTTCAAACAGGAATAATGCTATAGCAGCCATAAACATATTAGTTACATTCCTATGAGAAAATTCATAGACACAACGGGGACATAAATCTATGTAGATGAACAAAGATTGTCACGATGGAAATAAACTGAGTGTTTCAAAATCAGTGATTTATTTTTCTGGCCCAAATCACACTGAAAGGTTAAAACAATTTCATTAATTATATACCTTCATTTTAAGTATCTATCCAATTGGTGCAGTAAGTGTCCATTTTGCTCATCAAGCTCCTGCAGTAATTTATTGGTATGTCTAACTTTCCTGCTTAATTGAATACTGTTAAAATAACACAAAATATCAGAAAAAAAAGCCCTCCTAAATGGCTATCCCTTGACACCACTTTGCAAGTTTAAAATAGGGTGCTCTTTAGATATTTTTAAAAATAATTTTCAGAGATATTTTTACAATGTTGCAATGTCTCACTATCTTTTTTCTGTTGCTCCTTGAGGTGTGCTTTACCAGCTCAACCATGGTGATGCAGACCTGTCAGCTTCTGCCACTACCAGGTTCATGCCCCAGTCTGCTCAACAGGCTCTGTGGAAAAAAAAATACAAGATTATTTGCAGCTGTTTGGAAAAGACTATTTTATGCAGATAATCCCACCATGACTCAACACAAATCCCTGTCCAATTCTGTAGTTCTAGATCACTTATAAGGGAAGCAAAGGATCTATGGGGAAAAAAGACTGCTTTATATTTAGCCTTTTTACCAAATTTAATATGCTTGTTCCTGAGAATGGAAAAAAAATCATAATAATTAGTCAATTTTTATAAAAGTGTGGGAATTCTGGGTTGTAATAAAGTACTGTAAAGAAAATTACCTTAAGCCCATTTGGGAAGTGTTCATACTTCAATTTTCTACTTAATGCAAACTATAATATATGTTATCATAGGCATCTTTGTAATGTTATAAAATAAACTTCCTATCTCCTGTGAAGTAGTTCTAGACTGGCAAACCGGCAAAAGCTAAATTCACAGCAATTTTAACAAGTTAAATAGGTGACAAATACTTCTTTTACTACAAATAACAAGAAAATTGGAAACAAGTTAAAATTAATGCACTGAAACACAAATTTTTTTGCAATTATGGGCCTCTTAATGAAGTTAGCTTCTTGCCTGCAAGATGTAAAGCCAAAGCTAACAGCTTGAAATACTGACATTGTTCAGTTTGTCTTGTTTCAAAACAAAACCATATAAAATAAAACCTAATAAACATTCTTCTTCCTGTGTAATATTATCTAGATTTCTGATGGTGGTTTTCTTTTTTAATAGACTATTTTTCAAGGATTCTATCCTTAAATTTGTTTACTACTTTTTTCATCAGAGTCTATATTAACCATAGAAAACATAACTTCTTCTGCAGAGAGTTTTCTTCTGTAATTTATTTCTGGCAACCCATCAGTATTACATAAAAAACTACATAAAAATTAAATATCCTGTCACCTGCAGGATTTGGGCTAATACCACACTGGGTCCCAGTGTCCTGGTTGTTTCTTCCAGATCTCTGTAGCCGCATCTGTTATGCTCCAGGTTGCCTCTTTTGGTATAACTGGTTCGAACAAGGAAGAACAGCAAGGGTTAACAGTCAGGGGGACAGGCAAGCTTTGACTATCTCTCTGAATAGTCATGAATCCCCATGAAGTAACTAACTTCCCTAGACAAAAAACAAGTCAGCTCTTGAGTGCCTCCATCCCCCACAGCAACAAGTGACCTGCTGGTATCATTTGCTTTTTCTTGTAATGCTCCTGCATGAGTCATGATCACTTATCCTGGATGATTTTATGAAAGTAAAATTTTATGAATGTATAAAAATTGATCTGTTTTAAGAATCAAAAAGAATTAAAAAGAAATTTTGAAATATTTGAGGTGTTTGCCTCTTTAAATATCATATTAAAAATATGATATGGAATCATATTAAAAAGGGAAGTTTAAAAAGATGCAATAATTAAGGTAAGTTAAGCCTTTGCTTTGTAAGTGCACAACAAAAAAGACAATCATAATGTTCATGCAAGTCACTAATCTACCTCCATCCCGTTGCTAGAGCACATCTCCTTCTAAAATTGGAGTGAAAAATTAAGATTATGTTATTTTTCTGCGTTGATCTGAAATGGGAAATAGTGAGAAATATGACAAAGTTACCATGTGAACTATCATGAGAAGATTTTTATATCTATCATACTAGTGATCAGAAAATATTTATTGAAAGGTGAATCAAGATAAGAACCCATCAAGAGTTTAGGAGATAAGACTGAGACAATTTATAAGCCAAGAGAGAAAAAATCTCTTTAAAACAAAGATCTTGAGTGTTAAAATGTCACGAAGAAGAGGTACCAAGGTATAGGAGAAGTGGAAGATAAAGATAGACAGCATCATAATATTAGTGCTAAAGTAAAATGGAATTGTATTTGTTGAGCTTTTCATGTGTAAAGTGCCAGTGATCTTCTTAATATCCTTTCTTCTTTTGCTAGTTATTGGGAGAAACAAAACAAAGTATAATACAGATTATATAGGAACATAAATACCTAAATGAAAAATGTCATATTTACAGAACACTTCTACAAACATCCACATACATAAATTAGATAGGTAACAGACAGGCACAGAAAAAAAAAAAAAAAA
>VXAX01000815.1:243331-340811 GCA_013399835.1 Leptocoma aspasia
AAAAAAAAAAAAAAGAAAAAAACCACCCCAAACCCTAAGCACACTGCAACATGCTGTATTGGAAAATCAGAATCAAATAAAAAATTATCTAAAATAGCTCCTGTTTTCAATCCAGTTAACAGCTTCTGCTTCAGGACAAGAAGCTCTTGGCCCTTAAATTGATTGCAGTAGTTCACAGAATCATTGAATGTATTGGAAGGGACCTTAAAAATCATCTGTTTCCAACCCACCCTTGACCTGGGCATGGATGCCACCCACCAGATTAGGTTGCCCAAGACCTCGTCCAACCTGGCTGAACAGTTCCAGGGATGGGATGGATAATCTTGCCTTGACCAAAGATGGGGACTATTAATTATCTAGGTTTGATTGTGATATTTTCCCACTGATTTGGCAGCTGTCACAAAATTATATTTGGCTAAACTCCCAGACATCAAAATGTGGGGTGGACCAAAGAGATTGAAATCCCTTCATAAGTCAGCATGTTTCTATCACTTTTAACACAGCATATTTCAGATCCATGCTGCTTAAAAATAACTAATTTTACTGAAATCAATCCAGTTACGCTTCCTCCTAGTATTAGTAGTTTCACAGATACTGCTTTTTGCTCACAGTTTCCCATTGATAATAATTATGTCTTTGGAGTTATCTGAGAACTCATCACAAGTATGTCATGAAAATAACAGAGACTGGTTATTTTAGGGGATCCTTCTGTTTAGTGCTACATTTGTAATTTGCAACTACTCCTACAGAGAAGCACACAATCTTTTGAGACTTTCTGTCGCTTTAAACTTTTCTTTAGGCAAACAAATATCTCAGTCAATATGCAGATTAGAATAGTGTTTCTGATACAAATTAACGCAGGATAATATGAAAAGACACTTGAAGTCCCTCCTTTTTTTAGTAAAAACATTACCTCTTTTTGGAGATATCATCAAATAAGCTGAAAATTTTTAAAGAGTATGTGCAGGGAGAGCCCCAGTTTGTACCTTGAGAATAGCTGTTCATCCTATTAGAACTGTTTACTGAGGGTCCCCTTCACTTCTACAGCCTGCATCCTCTGCGTAAGAGCTATGCCCCTGCTGTGACTTGAACAGTGTCTGAAACAAGCACACCATATATTCAAAGTTACAGGTGATTTTTTTTAACACTGCTGCTTTTTTGTGAGTGAGCTTGTGTGTATAGGCTGCCTTTTTCAGCTCATACAGGTACTTGCAGGGATATGTAAAAAATATGTATTGTAACAGTATGACCAGTGCTGTTTATAAGTTATTTGCTTTCATAATTTCTTACAGATTTCATAGTTTCACTTCATGGAATCAGGTTTAGACTAATAAAATGACCAATTGTAAAACTTAGCTGATTATTTTATATATTTTGAAATTTCTCTCTGATTTTCTCTCTCTCTCTCTCTAAAGTTATAAATGGTTTTGACTGTTCAATTTTATGGGTATGTTCATTCTGTACAAATCCATTGATACTAAGAAGTTTATTGTGGTGTAAAACTGAAAAATTACGATGCAGAAAGAGGTTATGAGTTACTATTATCTATAAACCCTATTAAGAAGAAGTAGTGTATTTTTCACTAGCAGTCTTGTTTGCTTTTTGTGGGCCTTACCTGATGTATAAAATGAATTTAACAATACACTGTTTTTTTTTTTTAAACTCATGATTGCCATAAGAAGGTTATATAATTGAAATTATAAGAAACAGAAAAAGAAAAATATAGTGTAAATGCCACAAAATACTTCTGAGAAGAAGTATCTGGCCCTGCTTAGTTTTATTTATATGTATTTATATGTGCATATATGTGCATATATATATATATAAAATATGTTCTCTGCAGGGAAGACAGGCAAATAAAATCTGAATATGTTTAACCAGGGAAAAAAGTACAGTTATACATAGAAATGCACAGGTTAAAAAAAAAAAAAGTACATATATACTTTTATTTCATAGAAATGTAGCTATATTTTATAGCTATATTATAATTGGAGATCAATCTTTTTATTAGAAACCCAAATTCAAATTGTNAAGTTATAAATGGTTTTGACTGTTCAATTTTATGGGTATGTTCATTCTGTACAAATCCATTGATACTAAGAAGTTTATTGTGGTGTAAAACTGAAAAATTACGATGCAGAAAGAGGTTATGAGTTACTATTATCTATAAACCCTATTAAGAAGAAGTAGTGTATTTTTCACTAGCAGTCTTGTTTGCTTTTTGTGGGCCTTACCTGATGTATAAAATGAATTTAACAATATACTGTTTTTTTTTTTTAAACTCATGATTGCCATAAGAAGGTTATATAATTGAAATTATAAGAAACAGAAAAAGAAAAATATAGTGTAAATGCCACAAAATACTTCTGAGAAGAAGTATCTGGCCCTGCTTAGTTTTATTTATATGTATTTATATGTGCATATATGTGCATATATATATATATAAAATATGTTCTCTGCAGGGAAGACAGGCAAATAAAATCTGAATATGTTTAACCAGGGAAAAAAGTACAGTTATACATAGAAATGCACAGGTTAAAAAAAAAAAAAGTACATATATACTTTTATTTCATAGAAATGTAGCTATATTTTATAGCTATATTATAATTGGAGATCAATCTTTTTATTAGAAACCCAAATTCAAATTGTCATTTTGCTCAATTGGTTTAATCCTTTGAGTTTTCAGGTATTATACAAGAAAATGCATACTATTGTCCTGAATGATCCCCATCATTCACAGAATGTGAATTGTCTCTGGCAGTAAGGGATGTTACAGACACTTGTTTATAGAGAATTAAAAGTGACAGCAGGAGGATAGCTGGTGTCAGTAAGTCTACTATGCCAAGTCAGTTTTCCTCAGTGTACTATGAAATTATCCAGTTCCTTTGAATTACACACTGATGCAGTCTTTGACTATCATAAATGAGCAGAAGGAATTTATTAAATTTCTGTCAGCTAATCTGCATTTTTAAAAGTGGATTATACTGCAATTATATGTGTAAATACCATCCTACTTCTTTGCCATATCTTCTTTTTGCACATCTCTCCAACATTTACTATAATTTCTGTACATATGCAGGAAAACACTTTTACAGGTAAGTGGGACAGAGGGATGGAAAGCAAAAATTATCAAAGCAGTAGGAATGGTAAGCAGTGATGGATTTGCTGTCCTATGAATCCAGGAATTTTCATCTCAAAATGTGTGGCAATAATATAGCTGAAGTACAGAGGTGCAGTTTGTTCATATTAATGTTCAGAAGTCTGTTAGTGCTCAAGCTGAAATACCAGCAGGCTTCTGTTGATCCTGTAAGAGAAGATAGAAGACCATTTTTTCACTCCTGTAAATCCCCGAATCTTGATGCAGTATACCAGATAAATCTCTTAAGATATAGTGGCAGAACCTTCCGCAGTACTTATTTTATTTATGTATACAAGCAATTGGTTGAGATAAAATTTTTGATGAAAATGCTTCCCAGACCAATACCCACCTGAAATTCCAAAACCCTAGGGTTTTCACAGCCCTCTCTTCCCTGGGAATATTGATTTAAATGTCTGGTGTTCCTAATATTAATAAAATTACTAATATGATTACATTTTATTTCTGATTTAATATGTTAGATTATAAAACAGAATAGTGTCAACAATACCTAACTGATTTTTTTGTTTTTTTTTTTCCCTGATGAATCTGCCATTAAGTCAAGAGTTAGGCATATTCTGTGTAAGTAGGAGGTCCCCAATGACCTATGTGATTATCTAACAGCTGGGCAAGCTGTTCTTGCAAAGGGTGGTATCTCCCTGAGATTGGGCTGTGTGTGTAGGGGGTTTATATGTCTCTATATATTTTTCTTCCTTGTGCATGAACAAAATTTCACTTTTTTTCTTTTTATTGTGTTTTTATACTCAAAAAGGCAAAACCATTTAGTTTTACTTCAGCAAATGGAATGTCTGCTTCCCAGTAGTTGTTAAAAGGTATTCTCACACTACATGGGACATAAATAATTATGAATAAGAAGTATAAATAAATTCTTGTCTTAGAGAATGTGCTAGTCAATGGTAAGATGAAACATTTTAAGCCATTAATTGACTACTTTGATGATACAGCTCTTTAGAATATTGCTATAAAACCCATGATGTCAGATGATTGAATTCTGCATGACATGCACTAGCAATGACACAATGTAATGCTGACTAGGTTTGAAAAACCATTATGTAAATATAATCAGAAACAGAGAGAAGAGAGAATATTTCAGCGCCCATTTACAGTGTTGAAGTAGTATACATTTAGGTGCTATATCTGCACTGCACAGAGTCTTGGTCACGTTCAATTCTAGCTCTATATTAATGAATTTTGCTATTGAGGTTTTTATATTTATTTTTTACTTTTCTCAGTAGAAATTATTGATTTTAGTGCTGAGATATACAGACATTTAGAAAATGGCGGGTGTTGTTAGTTCAGTGATCTCCGCACTATGTTGCATAGCTTCAAAAATAAGGTACATGATGTTGGTGCAAGCAAGTAGGCATATTAAAGAAGCAAAATAAATAAATAATAATAAAAAAGCAACCAAAAAAGTAACAACCCAAAATATCTAATTTGTAACATTTCATTCTGTTGTTTTAGTTTTATGCAGAAAAGCAAGATAGTGGAACCTGAATATAGTGAGATTCCATTTTGTGCAAACTAAAAACTGTAGTTGCTCCTCTGCTAACTGATATTCAGATAAAGATCACTATAGACTCTCACAGTAATTATTTTAGTAAGATTACTACCATGCCAGATTTTCAAAACAATATACCACTGTGAATCACATAGAACCATTGTGTACTTTTAAAAAACAACACTGTTTCAATGACATATAATCAAAGTTGTTTTCAGCATTAAAAGTATGTTCTTTAGTCCATACAATATAATGAATGAAAAAAATATATCAATTAGATAAATTTTGTAACACAGTACACAAAACAACAGTACCATTTCTATTTTTTACACGTATAACTATAGCAAGAATAGCATAGCCTCTGAAAAGCGTCCTTTTGGAAAAGTTTTCCCAGGTCTAATGAATCTGTGATTGATGAACTTTTTATGAATTCTTCCATCAACAGTAAAATGTATTTACCATTATCCTTTTTTTCTGTACCCATTAGTGGTGGCCTAAATCACTGTTTAAATAAGAAACAAACAAAAATAAAACCCCCAACACCTTCCTCCAATCAACCAAACGGTAAAAAAATATACTTTAAGCTGTTTAAGTGGTCTGAAATTTAGTGTTTCCAACTTTCTACTGTTCCAATTAGAGCCCAAAATAAATAGTATAAAAAGTCCTCTCGAAGCACCATAAAGAAATCTAGCATCTGTTATGTGCTTATAACTTTGCTTGCCAGAAAATGTTTTTTAGAGAAGCCTAGTAGGGGACAAACCACTGTTAACTGAAATTATGGGTTAAGAGATAAAATGATAGTGTAAAACAGCTCCTTCTGATGGAAGGTGATCCTTTACTCTGGGTAACAGTGGGGCTTAGGTGAATGAATTACTAGGGCAAATGAAATGTGATCATGCAGCAGATCGACCCTGTCTGGATGCCAGATGCCTACCAAAGCTTCTCTATCATTCCCCTCCTCAGGTGGACTGCAGAAGAGAAAATAAAAGTAAAGGCACATGAGTCAAGATAAGGACAGGGAGAGATGACACACACCAACTACCATCATGGGAAAAACAAAATCAACCTAGTTTACTTTATTGCCATTTAAATCAGAGTAGGGTAATGAGAAATAAAATGAAAACCTAAAAATGTCTTACCCCCCACCTTCCCAGGCTAAACTTTGTTCTCTACCTGCTCCCCTCCCCAGTGGCACAGGGGGATGGGGAATTGGTATTGGCGTTAGTTCATCGCACATCTTTGCTGCTACTTCCTCCTCACACTCTTCTTGTGCTCTGGTGTGGGGTCTCACCAAAGTTCTTCAAGAGCTGCTCCAGCATGGATTCCCCATGGGGTCACAACTCCTGCCAGAAAACCTGCTCCAGTGTAGGTTTCTTTCTCCATGTGGTAACAGGTCCTCCCAGGAGCCTGCTCCAGTATAGGCTTCACACAGGGTCACAGGCTCCACAGGTGGTCACAGCCTTCTCTCAGGCACCCCTACCTGCTACAGCGAGGATATCCATGGGCTACAGAGACAGCCTGACTCATGATGATCTTCACCAGGGGCTACAGAGGAACCTGCTCTGGCGCCTGTAGCACCTCCTCCCAGTCCTTCTGACACCTACCACCAACCTACCACCAAACAAACAGAAGGCCTGTTTCTTTTTTGTGACTTCATGCCTCTCTGCTTTGGCCACAATTTTCTTCTGCCCAATAACTTTTTCTCCATTCTTAAATATGTTATCCCAAGGATACTACCAACATTGTTGATGGGCTCTGTCTTAGTCAGTTGTGGGTCCATCTTGGAGCCAAGTGTATTTGGGAAGATTCTAGAAGCTACTCATGGAAGCTATCCCTATAGTTGCCTTCCCACACCCCCCAAAACCTTGCCATGCAAACACAATAATAAAAGGTGTAGTGGCATCACAAAATTAATTGTAAAATGTATTTTTGAAGATTATTTTCATAAATTAAATTTTCATAAATTTTCTTAATTATTTTCATATTTAGGTTTCATCAATGGGATATAATAGTATGTGAGAGAATGTATCAGACCAAAAATTGCTCAGTTATTTTGGGGCACTATATAAAATGAATGAGAATGTGTAAATTGCAGCCTTGAATTTCACAAGTGACT
The DNA here is from genome assembly GCA_013399835.1 of Leptocoma aspasia. Classification (NCBI taxonomy): domain Eukaryota; kingdom Metazoa; phylum Chordata; class Aves; order Passeriformes; family Nectariniidae; genus Leptocoma; species Leptocoma aspasia. The sequence goes on from VXAX01000815.1 coordinate 250,106, forward strand.
ACCAAGCAGATACCTGTTTTGTTTTTGCAGTACCAAAAGACAGAAGGGGTAAAAAAAAGAGGGGGGGGTGAGGGATAAGGATGGGGGACAACCCCCAAACCATATTCGCCTGCTTACACTTTTCAAGTGTAAGGTAAAATGCTTTGAATCTTCACCATCTGCTGTTAATGAAGGACATCTGAGGCCCTAAATTTAGATCTGAACTCTATTAATTGCCGAACATTGGGTCTGAAATATGACCTTAACAAAATAATTGCTTTAAAAATCTCTGTGCTCATATATAAGCACTCATTATATATGTGTTTTGACCTTTATTTTAAAACTTCTATATTTTTCTAATTATAATAGTAACTGTTACTTTTTTCCTTTGTGATAGAAAACCTTTTATGGTGTCAATTTTGAGATTCAAATTTGCTTTTTATCACTACTCTGTATGGAAATATAAGCCTTCAAAAAACAAACATCCAGAAAAACACAGTGACAAAATATCATGATAGTCTCTTCCCACTAGTTTTCTAGCCTTGATTTTTCTAACATGGGAATTTAGGTGTATAACTGAATGTTGTATTTCTCATTTGCTATTGAAATTGACCTTAGGAACCTTTACCATCGTTAATGTCTTCAAAACCTTCAAAAGTTGCATTATAATAAACACAGTTAATGATCCTTATTGTAAACAGCTGTCCTCTTAGGTAGGAACATATTTTTCATAAAGACTAAGACCTGAAGGAATGTTTTTAAAAAATGGGTAGAAACCCACTTTTCCCCCATGCCCCTTGTCAAGTCTAGTATATTTTGCTCATAGAAATGTAGAAATATTATGCAATAAAAGAATATATGAGGTTTCTTGGTTTGGTTATTTTAAAGTGTCTGATTTAATAAAAACTAAATTACTTAAGGAAATATAGTCTAAGAAAACATCTGTAAATGTTCAGGTCACACTGGAAAGAATGAACTCATCTAAGACGTGTGTCAATTTATGAGCAAATAATTTAAATATTAAAGACAAGACTTCAAAAATAACATATAACTAAACACTTCCATGTAATTGCTGGAACCTAGTCTAAGGGAATATTTGACCTATGTGATCTATTTTTCAGTATGATCTGAATTTTTTAACTTGACAAGAAGCAACTCCTGAATACCCAGCAATTACAGAAATGAAAGTTCTGCAGTACCTTTCCTATTGTCTTCATTGGCATGCAATTATTTTAAGTCACATTTTTTTTTCATGACAGGCAGAGGCACAGAGGCACCAAAATTGTTATTCTTTTCCTATCTTTTCTAACCTGTCAGTCACTTTGTTTTTCCATCTTGTATATACATATGTTTTTCTTGGTTTCCTATGTAGCAAGAGCAAATCACAAATTATTTTTGAGACACAAAACTGACAGGAAAAGAAATTACATTATTCGATGGCTATGCTGGGCAGAAAGAGTTAAAATATCATTGTGGAATGGTAAAGGAGAAATCAGATACAATCTTCAAGTACAGAGCAATCTATCTCTGAGGAAAAAAATTGCTTCCAAAAAGACATTAAGTTACACATTACACAGCCGTTCATGTACCTTTTGAAAGCTAAAAAATATGGTCAGGATATAAATTTGGTCAGGACTGGGAGATGGTTCTGGGCTTATGAGGAATTGATGAAGAACAGAACCCTTCCTTTTACTCAACAATCAGTGTCAAGATACTCATTAGTACAGAAACAAGAAAGATGCCTAATATTCTCATACCGGTTACCCGTGTTTTCACCTTTTGAAGTAATTTGGAAAATCAATGTATCTGTTTATATATTTCTGTGCATAAAAAACCACTGACTTAATAGGTCATACAGTACCCCTATAGAATCCCAGATTAACATTAACATATTTTCTGCAAAGCAAAACTTTCCTTTCTCATACAACAAGTTAACCTCTTCAATAGAACAATATTCTTTAGAACTATTACATACAAAATTAAATCTTATGAGTCAAAAATTTGCAAAAAAACCTCATGCTAAACACCCTTCCCCCTGAAAATCTGAGGGGTTTTTTCATGCTTTACCTAGGTATAAAAGGTATAATTACATAATAGGGATCTCTCACAATTACTAGTAGTAAAATTACAAAATTTCTAATCCTTTACTATCTTTGATAGGTAGTTTGAATTTCATAAAATTAAAGAATCATATTATTTCCTTTATAATATATATCTACAATTTAAGATTCTTAGGTTTCTTAGATTCTATGAAGATATTTCTTTGTTAGCTGACAATAATATTTTCTAGGCTTTGGGTACAGCTACTTGCAAAATAAATATATTTTGTGGTGTTTTTTCAGGTTTTTTTAAGCATTTTTTAAATGCCTAATAAAAATGGGTTTATTTTATTACTGCAGGTGTTATTGACATTTGAGAAACAGATTAGATATAAGTGCTTGAATTGCTATAGAATAAACATGGTTATTCAGGTGAATAATATTTTTATAAATGTCATTTAATTATATTAACATAGAAAGAGTATGCCTTAAATAAGAAGAAATGTATTTGACATAACTTCAAAGAAGGCTTATAGAATCTTCCTGCTATCTTATTCTACCGCTATTGTTCATATACAGTGAATTCACTGTTCACTACATGCTAAGTCCAAGGACAGTATCTGCAAACTAGACAGTGGTCTTTGGAATGTCCAGGTATTTAAGCATATCTGAGATACTCAAGTTTGTTCAGAAAACCTTTAATAAAGGTTTTCACTATTCAGCCAGCATCAGCATCTTCCCCAAAAATATATAACTTAGTCTTCCATAATTATGAGCACAATCCTATGATACTACAACAGTGAAAATTTGCAGCAGAAAATTTATTGATTAAAAATCAGGATACTTTTAGTATTCTTTAGGAAGAATATCTATGCTAGAGATGATCTACACTTTACATTATCCCCTTCTATTAATACTAGCAGCAAGATCCACATTCAACCCTTCCACAAATGTTCTGTATATTTATATCTATTTTTCTTTTCCTATTCTTTTAGTTTAGAAACACATAATAAGCCCACAATATTGAAGCTAACTTACCAAAAAGCCACATGCTGGAATGTAGATAAATGAATTCCAACAGCATATTGGCTGGGCTTAATGAATGAGGAATGTGTCTCCTCTGTTTTCTGTCTTAATGTTTTGGTCATGCTTTGGAGATAGAACTTAATATTTTGAATTCTTAATTACTTCACAGAAGTGACCTGTTGTAAAACCTATCTGTAAGTCCAGCAGATATTTTTAGAGAAACATATTTTAAAGCTAGCATTGAAGCTATTGATATGCAAAAATTTTTTGTGAGAAGAGAGAACATTGTTGTAAGTTTTAGGTGACAACTTTATGATCTGAGTATCAAATACAGTTCAAAAATTTCAGTAGAAAAAGACTGGAAAAGAATTAATAGATCAAAGTTTTCCTATCAGTAAATGTCACCCAACTCATTGCTTGCTGAGTGCAGCCTGTGAAAGTCTACAAAGCAGTACAATTTTTTTGTTTGTTTGGGGTTTTTTTGGTGTGTTTGTGTGTTTGTGTTTGGACTTGGTAAATGTCTTCAAGCTATCTCCTCTGCTTTTTAACTTAGATGTTCTTCTCAACACCAAATGAAGCTTTCTCATAAGTTACATGGATATTTTTCAATGTCTCTGTTTATGGTTTCTTCTGAAAATATTTGTTGATTGAAATTTGAGAAAGAAAAAGGGCACAGAATTTTGTGACTGACTTTGTCTGGGGATATGGAAAATAAGTATCCTGACATTCCCTGGAAACTCATACTAGCAATTAAATTTTACATTTCAAAATTACAAAATAGAAGTATTAAAAGCATTAAACTTTAATTTTGAATGCAATTTTAATGTAAACTTCTTTTTATATTTTTTAAAGGGGGGAGGATATTAGATAATTTAAAAGTCTACTGTAGTATTCTGCTCAATTATCATTAGTACAGCAGTATTTAAAGCAAGGCTAAGAAAACATTCTGTATGGATCTCAAACACCTATTCCTATCTCTTGTGAAAGGAAGCCTGCTTTCATTTGTAACCTACAAATGGCAAAAGTACCACAGCTTGTTTAAAATACATATTTTCATAACAATAAATTATTTAGGTCTGAAAAACCCTACATATACAAAAAAAAGTTTTTATGTATTTGCATCAAAACAATACCAACTGTATTCACCATACAGCCATGAAATCCAGCTACTTTGATTTCTCATTCCTGAAAAGGCTTTTGTCACATTTTTTCTTTATCTTGCTTTTATGTTTAGGAGGCAATACATTTTTTCATTACTTAATATAAAGAAAAAAATACTTAAAATGCCGACTTTTGTAAAGGACAATAAAAAATGTTTTTACAAATATATAAATGGTAAAAGGAATGATAAGAGCAACCTTTGTTCTTTATTAGATACGGAATGGTACTTAGTAACTGCAGATGAGAAGAAGGCAGAGGTGCTTAATGCCTCTTTGCGCCAGTTTTTAGTAGGAAGACGACTTGCCTTCGAGATAACTGTTCTCTTGAGTTGGTTGATGGTGCCAGGGAGCAGGATGGTCCCCCTGTTAGCCAGAAGGAGGCAGACAGAGAACTGCTGAAATGCTTGGATGTTCATAAATCCATGGGACCAGATGGGATCCATCCCAGGGTGATGAGGGAGCTGGCAGATGAGCTTGTGAAGCCGCTCGCCATCATTTACCAGCAGTCCTGGCTCACTAGTGAGGTTCCAGATGACTGGAAGATGGCCAGTGTGACCCCATTCACAAAAAGGGTGGGAAGGAGGATCCTGGTAATTACAGGCCAGTCAGCCTGACCTCAGTGCCAGGTAAGGCAATGGAACAGTTTATATTGAGTGCTGTGTCATCACGCAGCACTTACAGGATGGGCAGGGTATCAGACCCAGCCAGCAGGGGCTTAGGAGGGGTAGGTTGTGTTTGACCAACCTGATCTCCTTTTATGACCAAGTGACCCACCTGGTGGATGCATGAAAGGCTGTGGATGTTGTGTTCCTGGACTTCAGGAAAGCCTTTGACACTGTCTCCCACAACATACTCCTGGAAAAGCTGGCAGCCCATGGCTTGGACAGGAGCACTCTTTGCTGGGTTCAGAACTGGCTGGATGGCCGGGCCCAGAGAGTGGTGGTGAACGGTGCTGCATCAAGCTGGTGGCCAGTCACCAGTGGTGTCCCTCAGGGCTCTGTACTTGGGCCAGTTCTATTCAACATTTTTATTGATGACATGGATGAGGGGATTGAGTCCTTTATTAGTAAATTTGCAGATGACACTAAGCTGGGAGCGTGTGTTGATCTGTTGGAAGGTAGGATGGCCCTGCAGAGAGACCTGGAATGGTTGGATGGATGGGCAGAGTCCAATAGGATGGAGTTTAATAAGTCCAAGTGCCAAGTCCTGCATTTTGGCCACAATAACCCCCTGCAGTGCTATAGGCTGGGGTCGGTGTGGCTGGACAGTGCCCAGGCAGAAAGGGATCTGGGGGTTGACAGCTGACTGAACATGAGCCAGCAGTATGCCCTGGTGGCCAAGAAGGCCAAGGGCATCCTGGCCTGTATCAGGAATAGTGTGGTCAGTAGGAGCAGGGAGGTCATTCTCCCCCTGTACATGGCACTGGAGAGGCCACACCTTGAGTGCTGTGTCCAGTTCTGGGCCCTCAGTTTGGGAAGGACATTGAGACGCTTGAGCGCATCCAGAGGAGGCAACGAGGCTGGTGAGGGGCTTGGAACACAAGCCCTGTGAGGAACAACTGAGGGAGTTGGGGGTGTTTAGCCTGGAGAAAAGGAGACTCAGGGGTGACCTTATCACTCTCCACAACTCCCTGAAAGGTGGCTGTAGTCAGGTGGGGGTTGGTCTCTTTCTCCAGGCAGCAACTGACAGAACGAGAGGACACAGTCCTAAGCTGTGTCAAGGGAAATACAGGTTGGATATTAGGAAGAGGTTTTTCACAGAAAGAGTGATCAAGTACTGGAATGGCCTGCCTGGGAAGGTGGTGGAGTCACTGGATGTGGCACTCAGTGCCATGGTTTAGTTTGAGGTGTTAGCGCATGGGTTGAACTCTATGATCTTAAAGGTCTCTTCCAACCTAGTCATTCTGTGAATTCTGTGAAAAGAAAAAACTTGATATAAAGAAAATCACATGGGAGTTTTCTGAAAAGTTGGTTGGAACAGCTATAGCATAGAGTAAAGTATCACAGAATCAGTTAGGTTGGAAAAGACCTCTGAGAACATTGGGTCAATTGATCACATGACCCAACACTATCTTGTCACCTAGACCATGGCACTAAGTACCACATCCAGTCTTTTTTTAAATGCCTCCTGGGATGGCAACTCCATCACATCCCTGAACACCCCATTGCAAGATATAATCACCCTTTTTGTGAAGAATTTTTCCTGACATCTAACCTAAAGCTTCCCTGATACAGCTTTAAGACTATGTCCTCTAATCCTGTGGCTGCTTACCTGGGAAAAGAGGCTGACTCTCACCTGGCTACAACCTTCTTTCAGGCAGTTGTAGAGTGTGATAAGGGGTCCCCTGAGGCTCTTCTTCTCCAGGCTAAACCATTCCAGCTCCCTCAGCTGCTCCTCACAGGACATGCTCCCCAGACTACTCACCAACTTTTTTGCCCTTCTCTCTAGCACTTCAATGTCATTTCTGAATTGAAGGGCCTAGGACACAGTACTTGATATGCAGCCTCACCAATGCCAGGTACAGGGGGACAATCCCTGCCCTGGTCCTGCTGGCCATGCATGCTGATGCAGGCCAGGTTGCCACTGGCCTTCTTGGCCACCTGAGCACATGGTGATCATGTTCAGCTGCTGTCAACCAGCATCCCCAGGTCCTTTTCCTATGGGCAGCTTTCCAGCCACCCTGCCCTCAGACTGCCTGAGGTTGTTGTGTCCAAAATATAGGACTCAGCACTTGGTTTGATTGAGCCACATCCCACTGATGCTGGCCCATCTCTCTAGCCTTTCCAGGTCCTACTGCAAAGGCTTTCTGTCCTGCAGCAGATTGACACTCCAACCCAACTTGGTGTTGTCCACAAATCTGCTGATTGTATTCCCTCATCCAAATCACTAATAACATATTAAAGAGAACTGGCCCAACACTGATCCCTGGGGATCACCACAAGTAAGCAGCCACCAGCTGGATGCAGCCCCATCCACCACTCTCTGGGCCCGGCCATCCAGCCAGTTCTTAACCCAGTGAAGGGTACTCCTGTCCAAGCCATGGGCTGCCAGCTTTTACAGGAGTGTGCTGTGGGAGACAGTGCCAGAGGCCTTGCTGAAGTCCTGGTGGACAACATCCACAGCCTTTCATGCATCCACCAGGTGGGTCATCTGGTCATAAAAGCAGATCAGGTTGTTCAGGTAGGACCTGCCTTTACTAAAACCCATCTGAGTCTGATGCCTTGGTGAGTGAGTGAGTGAGTGAGTGAGTGATTGTGAGCCTGTGTCATGTGATTACGCTGAAGACACCCGAGGTCAGGCTGACAGGCCTGCAGCTCCTGTATCCTCTTTCCAGTCCCTCTTATGGATGGACATTGGCCACTGTCCTATGATCTGCAACCTCCTTAGTTAGCCAGGATGATAAATAATGGAGGGCAGCTTAGCAAGCTCTTCTACCAGCTCCATTACTCTAGGATGGATCCCATCCAGTCCCATAAACTTGTGAGCATTTAAGTGGCTCAGCAGTCACTAACAGCTCCCTCCTGGATTACAGGAGGCCTATTCTGCTCCCTGTTCCTGTCTACCAGTTCAGGAGGCCAGTTGTCCTGAGGATAACTGGTTTTACTGTTGAAGACTGAGGCAAAGAATTGTTAAGTATGTCCACCTTTTCCTTTGGTGACTACATTCCTCTTCATGTCCAATAAAGCATGGAGGAGTTCCTTGCCCCTCCTTTTGCTATGAATGTATTTATAAAAACGTTTTTTATTATCCTTTACAGAAAAGGCCAAATTAAGTTCTAATTGAGTTTTAGCCTCTAATTTTCTTTCTGCATGACCTAATGACATTCTTAAACACTTCCTGAGCTGCCTGCCTCTTTTTCCAAAAGTGATGGAATTTGAGGTCCTGCAAAAGATCCAGGTTCAGACAGACTTGTCTTTTTACCTGCCTCATCTTTCTGCACATAGGGATGACCTGTTACTGCTTCAAGATTTCTTAAAGTATGTCCAGCCTTCTTAGGCCTCTATTTTTAAGGGCTGCTTCTCAAGGAACTTTCCAAATCAGTATCCTGAATAGGACAAAGTCTGTCCTCTGGAAGTTATGGGTAGAGATTTCGTTGATGTCCATCCTTATTTCACTGACTCTGTGATTTCATAGTTGCTGTGCCCAAGGTAAAATCCGACCACTACATCTCCCACCAGCCTTTCTCTGTTTGTAAACTGCAGGTCTAGAAGATCCTCACTCCTGATAGACTCTTACCAGCTGTATCAGGAAGTTATTCTCTATCTATTCCTGGAGCTTTCTAGACTGCCTCCCCTCTGCTCTGTTGAGTTTCCAGCAGATGTCCATCAGGTTAAAGTCTCCCACAAGAACAAGGGCTGATGATGGTGAAACACCAGCCAGCTGCTTATGGAATAATTCATCCACATCTTCATCCTGGTTGGGTGTTCTATAACACACTGCCACCAGGGTCTGTGCTTTGTTAGCCTTCCCCCTGTCTCTTACTCCTAGTCCCTCAACATTATCATCACTAGCCTTGAGAGCAGTACAGTCAAGAACCCTCCCTAATGTACAGAACCCCTCACCTCTTTTTCACCCCTGTAATTTCTGAAGAGCTTGTAGCCATCCGCTGTGGCACCCCAGTCATGTGAGTCATGCCACCAGGCTTCCACGATGGTGGCTTTCCTGCAGTACAATGGCCTCCAGCTCCCTCTGTTACCCATACTGTGTGCATTGGAGTAGATGCACTTCAGCTGCATCGATTGAGCTGCACTTCAGCTGGGCTATCCATTTTGCCCCTAACTTTGGCTTGTCACCCATGGACTTAGCTGTAGCAAGGCTCCTCTCATTCCCTTTCCCCTTCAAACTTCATTGAAAGCCCTTGCAATCAGCCCTGCCAATTCATAGGCTAGGATCCTTTTGCACTTTCCTGCCAGGTGAACTCCATCTATCTCCAGCAGACCTGATGCCATATAAACTGCCCTATAATCAAAAAACTCCCTTTAGGCAGCTTACTGATCATGTGGGTTTTTCTATTCCTTTTAGCATTCATCCCTGCTATTAAGGAATCAGCCAGAAAACTAAGAACCTTGACGCCTTTTTTGATTACCCTAGTACCTCCCTTATCAACTTCGTTGCTGCTAGCCTGGACAACCAACAGTGGGTAGAAATCTGTAACCACTGAACTCAGTAGTTCAAAGTAACCTTGAAATCAATACAAAATAATGCCATGTGTTCTTTGTGTTTAATCATTGGGGAAAGAGCATAATTTAGAGACAAAATCGGAATCAAACAAGATGAAGATCTTAATACTGTAATATCGGCTTTATTTCACTGAAACACAAAATCCTGGCTTATAAAGACAAGACTGATTTAGGCACGTAAAATATACAAATTTTATCTTTCTCTTTTCTACATTTGTGAAAATAATACAATTTTCTGCATATATATCCTCTTGTGTTGATTGGTCTTCTCCAGGTTGGACATTTTATAGTCTGAATCTTGAACAAAAAGTCCCATAATCAAAACTATAGCAGTTTATTTTTATCTGGAAAGAGCAATTAATCAAATCTCTGAACTTTGTTTCCCATGGAAATCAAGAAAAAAATAAGGGCTTAAGTTAATCGCAACAAAACATTCACAATTTTTTTCTTCTTTGAATTTGCAAAGTATTTTCAATTAAATTGACATTTTAAAAAAAATCCTATCCTTATTGTTATTATCCTATATTGTTATTTCCTAGTGACAAAGCATTTTCTATCCTTCACCTTAGAGTTTTACTGCATTTCTTTCCCACATGAAGTACTAAAAGTTACTGTTTTAAAACAATTGTAGTTAATAAGTTGTTTAGAAATATAAAATCTACTCACAAAGTTAATTTGTGTGTCTGTCCTTACAGGATGTTTTTTTCTTCTTGAGTTCCCAGGGAGCACAGTGATGTACATTTACTAATAACTGTAAGTGTTCTCTTATAGAAAAGGTATATAACCACCAAGGTATAATGAGGCAATCTTGGAAAAGCAAATAACTGCTTTTGAAAATTGTTTTCCCATGGAGTTTGTTTCTATATTCTAATTGCTTATTGTTCAAATGAGGTTCGATATTCCTAGAAAACTGGTAAAACTTTTTAAGATATGTGTATAAATAGTTCTATATTTATGACTGGACTCAGACTCAGAAATCATATTTACTAACCCTCGGAATTGTGTTCTTTGTGGCCCCATTAATGTAGTATGAAAAATGTAGGCTCTTATCTCTAACATAATTGAATTTCTTTTATCAACTGCTCTCAGAAAAGCAGCTTGACCTGCATCTTTGCAGGGTCAGTGATTTTTGAACCTAGTGATTCAACAAAGATTATCAAGCAGGAATATGTAATAGCAGTGTTCACCTAAGATTTGCTTTCTGACAGTCAGTTAAAAAAAATAGACTAAATATATTTGCATTAAAAAGATTTTTCAGGTAGGTCAATGTGAAATAACTTCACAATTTGTTCCCACTTCTACTATTCATTCTTCAGCCTGTATTTTTATACTGTTTTAAGCATATAAAGTGAAATTTCATTATTTGTTTTCCATTGAGCAAGCTATATAAATTTTCTGTAGGTACAAAAATAACCAGTCAGGCCTTATTTGTAAAATTATAATTAATGTTATTAAGTAGCAGATAGATTATAAGCAGAGAGAGTTCCAAATTCCAAGAATGGCTGGTAAAAGCAGGTGATTGTTTTAGTCAGTTGTTGATTTCTCTTGTAAGAAGTGTCGACATTTCTATAATGAAATGCTGTTAGTGTATATCTGTCAGTTAATGTTACTCCTGAGCTGCATTGTTGAATTTCACTATGTATTGCAGTAAATAAAATTAGTATCACTGGAGCAGTTTTCTTCTACTTAGAAATAACTGTATAGAAAAAGATTCTACAGGGAAGATAAAATTTATTTCATGGGCTGGTATAGAACTAAATAATCTGTGCATGAAGAAGGAAATAGAATCAAAACTTAAAGATTTACTAAGTTGTTTATAGCAATGGTATGATTAAAGAAAGGTAGTGCTTGATAGGGGAAGTTAGATCTACTTAGAGTAAAATGTGAGGACTAATTTAAGACAGCAGACTAAAAACCTTTTCTTTTTTCTACATATTCTGAATATATTTGAACTTGGAAGGTCCACATGAGCTACTTTTTTCCATTAAGACTTTGGCTGTAATTGATATCTCATACTTTACATGTAATATACATTACATATTAATCTTTTGTGTATAGATCATCCACAGAAGTCATAATTAGAACACACACATATATTACCACCTTAAGTAATTAAAGAAGGGAAGGGAATTCCAATGACAGTACTTATACTACCTTTTTGATGCTAATAGGATGGTCTTCACTGTACACTATAGTATGGAGGAAAAAAAAAGAATACCAAAAAAGCTGAAAACAAATCGGTCTATTTATTTAGCTATTTACACATAGCTTTCCTCCTTTTCCCTTTTTCAAATCAATTGCAAGAGTCAGTTGATCTTAACAGTAATACTTAAGTATAGAAATTTTTTTGTACAGAAGATCAAAGATTTTTTCAGATAATAGTGCCCTTGTGATTTTAAAAAGGAAATTTTGCTTACATTCATTTTGCTGCAATACCTTTTTTTTAAAAAAAAAAGAAGGCATTATAAAAAATCCTTAAACAGGAAGAAATCTTCACTCAGTATATTAAATTCAAAACAGCAATGAGAGATTAATCTGCATTTTCCAGAAGATGAGACTTTCATAAAAATTCATGGCAGTTGCATCAAGACAAGGACTGCTGAATTCACCCATCCTTACCATATCTCAATAGTACAGTGAGAGCATTAGTTAGAACACACTCAGCAGATTTTTTTCTGACGAGTCCTATAAAGATTTCCTTGGCTTCATTCCCCAAAAACCTAGCCATATATCAAATGCCAAGAATTTTCTGGCCCTGCTCCCAGTTATCAGTTTCAGACATTTGGCTAACCTCCCTGACTAACATGAAGCTTAGACGCTGTGCTTTCCCACATGTTCTCATCTGGAATGCAGCCCACACAGATGATGGCGGACTGAGCAACCAAGCACGTTTGTAGGAAACCCTATAATGTAGCATAGCTCTCTCCAGAGATTCTCTGACAGGGAAGCATGCATAGAAGTATTTCTTCCTTTGTTTAATATGTAGTTTGCCTCATCCTTGCTTTTTTAAAACAATATTTTTTCAACATGATGACAAGTCCTTTCACTAATTTTTTTTTTAACAGACTTTTCCTTGAAACGTTCAGATTTTGATCTTCCATCTTGTCCAAGGAATTTTCCAAACCCAGCCTAGTTAAATAATGTGATTTATTTAAGCAAATATCTAATTATCAAGAGGGATTACACTACCAAAATTTATTTGACAACAGGCAATTTTTGCTACATGAAAAGAAGGTTGTAGACTACAAGTCAGGAAACTATCAGGCTGAAGAGCTAGATCCCTTTACCAGAAAAGATGGCTTTGACATTACAAGAGCTGTAGATCTTTAATCTGCTTTAAATAATGTCCTATTGCCAATGTTGAAAGGATAGATGCATTCCAATCACGTTTATTTCAGTGTTTAAGGAAAAAAAAGGAATATCAAACTACTTCATTTCATTTCTTCATAAATAAAAGGTTTGTTCTAATGTTTTGGCCTCCAAAGACTTTGTTTCAACCTTAAGCTATTTTTGCATTATTTTAAAAATTATGAAATTGTTTAAATGTAAAATTTTAAATTGTTTACTTTGAAAGCTTGCATTTAAGCCTTACCCCATATCGGATTTTGGGTTTGCAAACCATTACTCAGAATTCATTTTCTCATCACAATCAGGGAAAAAACAGTGTCCTGCTTGTGCATCATACAGAGTACTGCAATGACACTAAATATCATTGTACACAGATCTTCTTAATGAGAAGGTACAGTGAGGTTTTAGTTTCTAAATTAGTGTTTCCTGTTTGTTATTTCAACTAAATCTTCTTTACCCACAACAGAATTGCAGTATTCTCCAGTCTATTCAAGTCTAATTTGGGAGTTTAGGCACATACTTATTTTTATGATCTCTTCCAAGAGCAAACAAAGTTAGGCTAACAACCTTCCAGGAATTATGTCTCAAATCTCCACTTTATTGGCTGCTGGGCTTCAGTTGCTTTCCCCCCTTTCTTTTTTTCTCAGTGAAAGGACCTTGTATGGCAGCCAAGGATTGCCTAAACTGTAATTCCTTGTTGAAATAGTTTCTAATTTTTTCATTTACTGTACCTCCTTTTTAGTCACTCCTACATTCATGCCCCTTTCCATTCTGAGACCTTTCTTCAACTAACTGTGTACCAGAGTTACTGGTACACAGGTGTTGCAGTTGAAGGCTCTGTACTTTGTAAACATTAATTTGTATCCAAGTTATCTTAACTTCAAAAAGTTTTGGCCATTGAAAATTTTAAGTTTTGCTGCAGTGGGCTGTTGTACTTTTCTGTATTCTTTAGAAAAGTAGTTTAGTGTTTTTCCTACTTAAGAAAATGAGAAAAAATACATCTCTATATATTTTAGTTGAAATCCTAATCAGCTAAGAATTTTATTTACTATTTAGTTCACTTGCAGAATTTAGGAGGGAAACAAAAGATTAAAAACATATTTCCATATGAAACTGACTCATTTTTAACTGAGACCAAACTGATTTGAATCAGTAAAGCACAAAATAATTATAACCAAGAAAATTATTTAAATATAAATAGCAATAAATATCCATAGACTACAGTAGCTCTCAGTGAAGATGATATATTCCAATACAAGAAATAAATAATCATGGTCTCAGTATATAGGAATTTTCCTTAGTTTTTTATCTTGGTTTTAGACAAGAACTTGTTGACAACTAATTCATTCCAAAAAAAGGCAGAACAATTGGACTCTGAACTCTCGTTTGCTGCAGAATATGTAAAGTCAACATATGTCTGAGAAGAACAAAATGAATTATCAGAATACTCTATAAGTGCAGGGAAATTCCGTAGTCCTTTCTTAGTTTACTATTATGAGCCCCCAAAACAGACAACTAGTACAATTTGAATCAAAATTTGTCCTTTTCAGATCAAGAGAGCCACGGAAATAAGGCTATTTGTCACAACAATGCATTCTGGGAAAGCTCAACAGAATTCCTCAGATAACAAAAAAGGCTGTGGAAAATACAAATGATATATGAGTATCCTAAACTGGCCCATGATTGCATGACTGGGTGGGATGAAAGCTCCTTTGCCTGAAGTAAAATTTTTCAGCAACATCACTTTCGTTCATAGTAATGTGAATTAGTGAATTAGTAAGTTATTTTCCTACAGAGACTGACTGGCATACTATGTAATAATTACTAAATATAATACTAGTTCTCTGAATTTTCTCATCTCCTTCTTTTGACCCTTCTAGCTTATTAATTTGTTACTTATTTGGGTAAAAAATGTCCTTTTATTAACCCAGAAGGTTATTTGCTTTTCCCAGCATTAACTTTTCCTTATAGATCACAAGCATATGGAACACTAGAACTTTGAAACCATCTAGGAATAAATTTTGGCTGTTCCTCCTGAAAGAGACATCATTCTTGAGGCTGAAAGGTGCAAAATCAGTTTGTGCTGCCAGAGCTTAACTTTTGTTTGTCCTATTGATTTTATTGTTTGGAGAACATGTTGTACTGATAGCCCTTATTACCGAATTTCCTACTTGTTCATGCACCAGTTTTGTGTACCATCAGCAGAGATAATTTTTTCTTGCAGTCTTACTCATGCATCACCCACTTCAGACTCTCAGATGTTTTATCTTTCACTGCCCTTTAATAATTTAGCTAAAAATGTTGCTGGTGGAAAAATGCTAATCACACAATAAATTTGATTCTGTACTTGGACCCTGCAGTCATTTATGGTTTTCTGGATTTTTGACAAAACAATTACTCAGCTACTAATTTACTTCAAGTCTGTAGTGCTTTTGACTTGTAGCCTTATATCTGTCTATGCTCAGTCCTTTCCACCCTATAACCTATAACAGCACTGGATGATCTTTGAATTCTTCTTTGTTACATCATGACACTGTTCCACAGAGCACTGAGATAGCAGTACACTAGAGCACATAAACTAGTTTCTATAATGGCATAGTGGGGCCACAGATGTCACCTACAGCTCTCAAGTTTTTTTTAGTTAAGATTTAGAAAAGGCATGCAATTTTTTAAAAAGTATATTCAAATAAGTTTTGTGACAAAAATATCAGGTGGTGGTAAATAACTACTTCATTGATTTTAAGACATCCTGTCTGATATCATAGGAGCACATAATACAGATCTTTATACAGATTCTCAGTATGAAATACCTATAACATAAGCAACATAGTAAAAATGAAACCTACTGTTCAAAGTCCCCCTCAAGTTATTATTTTGAAGGCCTTGACAAGAATCTTAAAATAAACTTAAAACAATATTTTTAAATTCTATATAAAGTTTTACTTTTGGCATAACAGTTTTCAAACAGGCCAAAAAAAGTGAAAAAAACTCCAAAACATTCCTGAAATCATTAGTTAAAATAATAGTTGTTACAAGAGATAGACTTAAAAGACATGAAAAATAATTTTAAAAAACTAAATACAGATTTCAAATATGTTTTTCCCATAAACATATATATCTAGTTGTGCATAATTCTTTTTAGATTTGTAACTTAAATTAAATTTTGTAGTTGAAAATCACAGACATCACTCTCTGCACTGGGAAACTGAACATGTCAATGAGTTTTTGCAGAATTAAGATATGGCTGACTGAATAAGCCTGGAAAAACTGTGCAGCATTTTTCAAGATGATAGAAGGAGCTATTGTTTTAAAATACCAGGAATTAGTATTAATAATACCATGGCAAAAATTGCATTCCTTAGTTTTTTGTACATATTCTTCAAAAGGTAATAGTCACAATTCCATAAATAATCTCACTCTTTAAATATAGAAATGTAACTAGCTAAAATAACATTCAGTTGAAATTTTACCTAAGCAAAGTGAACTCAAAAAGGCTTTACTGGAAATGATTGACAATTGCCATTTGTTTCTTGACTTTTCTGTAAGGATCCTGACTGCAGCCCCCTTCCTAAAAGTTTACGGGGCTGAGGTTCAGTGGAATCAGTCAAGGTGCAAAGTGGAATGAATGAAGATATTTAGTCAAAGTTTTCCTCCATCACTGATGAGAAACCAAAAGTCTGGGGTGCCCTTCTTCTCTGGAGAGCTCTTTTCCATAAGAAAATCTGTCTCTGCTACCCTTGTCTGAGCCATGTAGCAGATCAATACTGTGCCTGTGCCCAGGGTCATATTGCCTCACTCATGACCCAACATGAATCCTTGGACACAGTTTTCAGTCGTGCTCTCAGCCCTACTTTACCCCAATAGACTATTTCTGATCCCAGCCCTGACTTGCTGTATCTGTGCTCTGGATCAGTGTCATAGGATGGCACCCTGCAGCCTTGCAGTCACCTTTTGCTCCTGGCTCTCTCCCTGTGGGGAGCAGCCAGAACCCCTCCCTGACATTGTTTTTCAAAGTCTAGGCTAAACTTTCATCAAAACTATTTTTATACACAAGATGTAATGAATTTGCTTTCATACCAGGAATTTAATAGCTCTGTTAGCAAGGTGGTGCAATTACAATTTCTTTGAACTCACAAGGACCACTTCATTGATTTCTTCAAGCTGGTGAAAACAGGAATAATTCTCAGTCCTTCTTGGCCTAATTTGAATAGACAATAGTAGTTTTTAACATCAAATAATTGAAGTTCAGTAGCTCTTTTCTTAGAAGTAGTAGTGGGAAAAACAAGAGCTAACATGTTTTGTCTGATTGCTGACAGCACTATGTCCAAAATATTGACTAATTATCTTTAGCTTTTTCATTCTGTTGTTGAATTACTTCTTAAATATGAGCTACTTTGTCTGTGTATTTTACTACTTTTTTGGAAAATTCTATAATGATCCTGCCACTACCTAAGGTTCTCTAATTAGATTCTGGTTTGTTTCCAATATTTTATCCCACTTTAATTTTTTTTTTTTTNGTATTTATCAAGAAGTGTTTGCTTTTTTTAGTGACTTGTTTTTGTGGGAATTTTAGAGTGTAGTTCCAAATACGTCTCAAGAAAGAATCACTTATTAAATGGAACATAATCATATCAACCAAAAATATCAAATTGCATTGTAAAAGATCCTTTCTCTCATCCTTTTTAGATGCAAGTATTCTAGAACAAAGTAGGCACAGGGATATGACAGAGACAGTATTATATTTGAGCTGGAGATATAACTTGAGTCTGAAAAAAAGTAAATAAATAATCTATAAATGAGCACCATGCTAGTAAACCTGATCAAAGAACAACAAGGAGAAATTCAAAACTTGTGAGACACCTGAAGTAGTCCTCTCATACGTCTGTGAGTGCTTTGTTGCAATACTAGCTCGCAGACAGGACTGCACTCTGCTGAGACCAACAAGTTACGTTTGTAAACTCAGTCAGTTCTTGATCAGAAGTACAGTTTTCTGACAATGGGCATCAGACACTTATTAAGGCAAATTAAAACAAGTTTGGGCAGGTCCTGAGACCCTGCATTGCAAGGTCAGTAGAGAGCCTGTGGCCTTACACCAAACCTGGTAGAAATCATATATGTTGAACTACAGTTTCAACTTGAACTAGGGCTCATTATGAAATCTCAAAAGAAAAAAAAATATTGCACATGTACTAGCTTCTTAAAGCACCTGTGTATTGGAAATAAAATTAGCAGTATTAATGATAATAATAACAACAAGAACAATAATAAGCTGGTAGAGGATATTGATTATGATCTTTGCACGATTTTTTTATGACAACTGGAATAAGAGGATCTTGAAAGTTTTCCTGCATGACCTGGCTGACATATGCAGACAATTTCTTGCCTCATGAACAAATAAAATATTAAATTTGACAGAAATCAAAAATAGGTGTATTTGGTCAAGACAGAAATGCAAAAGTATGGCCATTGTTAAGTGACAGATTATTGTAAACAGTAAGAAGGCCTAAAAAGATCTGTGTATAGATAGCCTAATTACTGAGGTGAATGATACTGGAATAACAGATAAAAGTAGAGAAAAATCTGTTGGTTGAAGAGTGGTAGTTTAGGTTTGGCTTGTCTTGATCTGGTTTGGTTTAGTTTTGTTCCCTCCCCAGCTCCTCGCTCTCCTTTAGATTAATCATTTTGGATGCCAGGATTCTGAAAGGTGTGAGAGAGTTCCTGAAAATGTAACTAATATGATTATGTTTAAAATGTTCTGGCTGACTCTGTTTTCATTTTAATGGTACAGCCAACTGTGTCGGCATGTTGTAGGGTCTGATAATATTTTTATAGGAGACAGAAGAAGGAAATTGCACAGGAATCTGATTTATGATGAAAATTTGAACAAATCTTATATTTGTTCCGCATAAAGTGCTTTGAGACTAAGACCCTGAGGAATATTTTTTTTTAAATTTTACATAGTGAAGCAGATTTGAGTTGTACTTAACAAGCAGAATTGCATTTGAATTGCTTTAAGAAAAAATAAGGTTTGAACTCTTTATTACTTGTAATTTAATGTGTTCAGAAGTGAAACAGCTCAAGAAGATAATGTTCAACACAGAAATCTGAGTTTTGCCTTGTATAAGATATGGAACTTATAGACTGTGGAAAAGCCTAGGGCAAGTGTGCTTTTTAAGATCTGATATGGTACAACATAGTCCCAGCTTCTTTGCCAAATATCTGAATTTAGTTATAACAGTGTGTTTACTCTTTGGGTTTTGATTGTGTAAGCAGAATGAATCTCCAATATGTAAGCATGACCTTCAAGTATATTAAAAATTAATACTAAGATTTACACCAATCTTCTATATCAAGTAAAAAGATTTAATTATCTGCTACTTGGATTACTAAGAATATATTATGATAGGTGAGAAATGACTGAATTCGTGGAGTCAACATTCAGCTTTTTTATTAATTAAAGTTCCACTGTCAAAATAAGGGAGGAGAAATATTGCCCCTCTTTAAACTGTTTCAGTTATAGTTTCTCAATTTACTGAAGATATTTGACTTCTCACATTATTTTTCCTGTACGTTTGAATGCAAATAGTATGCAATCTGTAATAGCATAGCCATGATAGCATTGATAATTAGATTGTGGATTGAAAATACTGCTTAAGAATTATATTAGATACAAAACTAGATTTAGTGCAGAATCTTAATAGCTGAATGCCTGCAAGCCTAGAAAATCTAATACTATATTATCTGTTGACTAAATTTTATTGTGTCTGACAAGAGGTTTTAAGTCCTTTTTGTTTCTTCATCCATTATTAAAAAATAAAATAACATAAAATAAAATTTTTGGTTTTTATAGATAATTTCTTTGCTTACTAAACCTGTATTAAGAATGTCAGTATCACACTAACAACAAACCAGATTATTTGGATTCCATATTGTGCAGTAATCTCCCATCTTTAAATCAAACCAATAAAATATCTCAAGACTTTTTGCTGTATGTTCCTAAACAAGAAACAGTAGGATCTGGTGTTAGTGGCAATTAATCTAATCTACTGGCTATACAATCTGCATCACACCAAGCTATATCCCTTGCTATATAAATGGCTTCAATTACTTTTGATCAAGTTATTACCAAATGAAGCCATGAAGAAGGTTTTGAAAACAGTTTATTACACCTAACATATTAGGAGGACCATAAGATTGAAAACTAGCTCTTCCTTTAGGATAGATGAAACCAAGGTAATAAATGGAAGTTATGATGTCAAAAGCTATTCATGCATAATGAGGATTCAGCCAACAGGCATAAGGAAAGGATGAAATCAGAATGAACCTCTAGTCAACAACTTTTGTTTATGCAGGGTCACCTAGACCAGGTTTCCAAGATACGTATCCAGAATAACTGTAGATCTACAAGGACACAGGTCCCACAGTCTTTCTGGGCTGCCTTTTTCAGTGGTTGGTTCCCAAAAGGGAGAAAGAGTTTTTTTGCATTCAGAAAGACCCTCCTATGTTTCAGTTTCCACTCATTTCCTCTAGTCTTATCACTAAACACCTCTGAAAAGATCCTGATTCCATCATCTTTGAACTGTCCCTTCAGATTTGTGCATACTTTGATGGAATCTGCCTTGAGCCTTTTCTCTATCATCCAGATAATTAATAAAGGTGTTAAATGTGTTAAATGTGATCTGTCTTCTGTTCCTATGATCTAGCTTTCCATGATATATTTCGGGGTGTTATGTGGGATAGGGGATTCCCTAGGCTAGCCCCAGAACAGGACATCACCCAGCTGTGTGGGGATAAGGGCACACTGAGTTCTAGCTGTCATATCAGACTGCAGGTGGGTGTCAGGATTGGGTCTGGTGATTGTAGCCACGGTCAAACACAGACCCATGATGATGGGATATCTGAAAAAACTTCATCAATATTTTATTATTAACAAGGAAGAAAGTGTCACTTAATAAATCTGCTCTTCATATAATATTGTGAGAGAACTTTTTTTTTGTTTAGGAGGAAATTATCTTTTCTCATCCTTCCAGCATAACTTTTCAAGGTTTTCCCATAATTAAGGTAAATTATAAAGGACTGCATGCAAACCAGGTTTAGTTGTCAGTTCTCTGATGATAGAATACATAATAGTTATTTGAACAGGTGTTACTCCAGATCACATCTTTGATGCAGTTCCTGCATGGGTAACGCATTCACCATTCCCTAGCTCTTAGAAGCAGACAGCAGCTATTCTGATTTCTGATATAAACTACTGTAGCTTTTTATGGTCTTTGTATGTGTTTCCAACAGGCAATTTTGATTCCTAGATTCATTCACAGAAACAGAAAAAGTAGGATAACTAATACCAAAGAATGCTAGAAATAAGCCAGAGACCTTTATGTCTAGGGTCATTGATAAACTAGAATCCTTCCAATCACACCTTTTGTTAAAGTAGATTTTTTTCAGAAGGAAGGGCAAGAAAGATAGTCAAATTTATAAATTGCATACCTTTTATTTGAGTTTCTGTATTTTTTCTGGAGCTATGACAAAAATAGTCATTGATGTATGAAGCTTAAAAATGAGATCCATCTATGTGTTTTTTGAACACGGATTTATGCCACTCTTTAAAATTGTTTAAATAGCATAACCATTCTTTATCCAGGGATTACAGATGCAGGGTGAAGGATTTCTGAAATCAAATCAGAATGTATTAGTAATCACATCCTTTCTTGATAATGCCTTTCTTTTTTACTGAACAAGCTTTTCACAATATTTGTCAAGCAAAAGAGAAGTTAGAGCACACCTGATACATTTGGCCAGATTGCACTAGTACATTTTAGACACATGCTTTATAAACTAAAGACAATGGTAAGCAGATTGTATTGAATTGGTTTGGATGACTATTGAGTGGATGATGAACAGTATATTCAGGAGAACAGTAAAGTTCTTGTTGATTCTATCCTTGAACAATGAACTTGGGCTCTTTCCCTGACACTCACTAAGGTTACTTGTTCAAATTATCTTGGCTTATATTTTCAGAAGCACAGGAGTTGAATTTTACATGAAACTTTAAGCACAATCCATAGGAAATCCCAGAAACCCCAAACACAATATTTGTTTGAAGCCAAATAAAAAAAAAAAAGTAATAAATTAATAATTTAAGACTTCTAAAACCTAAAACTTTCTTTTTTCAAACCTCAAAACCTAGTAAGTATTATTTTTGACAGTGTTGATTGATAGAAAGTTTTAGATCAATGAAATAGTGCAGAGTTTTAGGACTTGCTGGATTTGCCTTGACCCAGGCTGATTTTATCTTGCTTTAGCTAATGTCTAGAAGCCAAGAAATGATTGCCAAACATTTTGGAGCTGCAGCTCTGTGAGTTTCATCAGGTCAAGGTCTGATGCTTTATATCATCATCATCATCATCATCACTTGAATTTCTGGAAATTTGCCAGTTTGATATCTTCCTTTAGATCATAAAATATTAAAAAAGAATTTGTTATCTGAAGTATCTATCTTAAACTTATGCAACTGCATTTAGATAATATCAACTGTCAGAACATTTGTATATATGTATCAGCTGACTGCTTTTTAGGACTAAACAGAATCTTTGTTAAGTAAAAAAGATATCACAAGGAGTCATCAGGGATATTTACTGAGATGAACTTTTTAGTCGTCTTACTTGGCTTACAATTAATACATTGTTCTCTGTCAGTGTCTGGCAGTCTTCTTAAACAAAACCTTTAATTAATTTGTTGCTATAGTAATACATAAAATTTTCTATATATGCATATATGTTATGATTCCTCACTTTAAATTCATTCCTGCTTGGATTTTATATATGCCTCAGAAGAACCACATATTCATATACCACATACCACATATATCCTTTGTTTCTCACACAAGTAGACATGGAAGAAAAAGAGCACATGTTGCATTTAGTGGCAGAAAATATTAGAAAACATGATTCTATTTAAAGCAGTCATCACTGCATAGGAAATTTAGAGAGGTAGTTCATCATTCCATTTTTAAATCAAAGATGCAACTTTTATCTTTAAACAGAAAAAAAATTCAGCTTTCAAAATTTAATAGTGATTTCAAGTTGAGTAGTATCTCTCCCTTATTAAGCTGTGTTTGCTAGGGTTTACAGGGTAACAACTTCTAGAAGAATCAAGAAAACCCTACTAAATACACGACTTTTCTAGTAATCAGACTCTGTGAACCAGATTCCCTGGAGTTCCTTGTTTTTATTGCCTCCAATCCAAACTTGACTACATGCACTCCAATAGCAGTTGTCTCTGCTTTAAGTGGAGAACTGGACTAGGAAAATCACTCCCATGTTCTCTGCCTAAATTATTCCTGATTCCTATGGCTTTGTGATAGAAGAGCATTTATAGTAAGTTTTGTCTGAGAATTCATTACCAGCTGTCCTTGTCTCATGTCATGATACTGCATACCAGCACATCAGAACACAATTTGTTCAAACAATTCCTCCAACTTCACAACTGTATCTTCTTTTTCACCTCTGGAATTAACTTATATGTTGTGGTGGTTTTTTGTTGTTGGGTTTTTATTTTGTTTATTTGTTTGTTTTTAAATTTAATGAACATGATCTTAAAAATCACATTAGAAAATAAGTATGATCTAAGTAGGGATTTGGCAGTATGCTGAAGCTGTATGTGAAATTTCTCTTTTTTTCCTTCTTCCTCTCATTTGGAAGTATTTGTAGTCTCTGCAGCTACCTTATCTATGGCATTTTTCACAGACTTCATTGCTTATAAACTCTGAATCTGACTCTAAGGGTTACAGTTTAAGATTGGTTGAGAAATTTCTGGATTTGCTCCTTTTTACCCTGAGAAGAATTTATAAGCAATTTGGTCACCATTATGATTGTAATAATAAGGGTCTGTAGTATCAAAATGAAGAAAAGTTGTATTTTATTTTACGAGCAACAGTTTCTAGTCTTTTCTGTCATTTTCTTGCCATATGCATTAATTTCTCCATGTCTCCATATTAAAAAATAGGACAATTTATTTAAGAAATACCAAACTGCAGCATACATGAATGATGATTATTCACTCAGCCATGAGTTTTAAGGATAGATCTGTTTGTCAGGGATGGAAGACAGATCTTTCATTCTGAAAATAGAATCAAGCGACCCTTAAAATTCAAGACATCTGAAGATTAAGTTGTCTAGCTTAATCAGAGAGATGATTGAGGGACGAATTCTACATTAATATATATGTATATGTAATTGAAAGGAGAGGACAGCTGTTTAGCTTTGAAGACAAAATGATGACATAAAACCAGTTATTAAGACCCAACTTTTAGACATGTATTAGAATTAGAAATAAATGTTCTAGTTGAGATATTTAAATTTTATCAGTGTAATGCAACTTTCAATCCTTTGATAACACAACTATTTCAAAGGTATCCTTCACTCCAGAAAATTTTATAACCTCTGTGCGTGATTTTAATAAATATAGAAGTGCTTTGGTTCATTTGGATTGTGATGTATTTAAATCTCTCATTCCTCATTTTCTTCCTCCTCCTCCTTCTCATCCTGCTCATCATCCTCATCATCATCATCATCATATTTCAAGACTATGGGGGAAAACAAAATTTAATTCATTGATATTTTAATGTTCTTTGTACTTGCATCTATACATTAAACCAGTAACAAAATCAAATTTCATGCTTCAAAGCTTTAGCCAGTAATCAGCAAAGTGAAGGAGTACATTGTCTTGATGAGTAATTGGTTAGATATATTATTTCAGCTCTTCCTTTAAAGAATCAGAGGCTATAGCTGCAACTATAGACTGGAAGAAAAGATAGATAAAAAGACACTTAAAAATATTTTTAGCTGCTGACATAATCAAGGTCATGCTGATCACCAGATTTTTTATTTGAGTAGCAAAGTCTGATGGGGAGTTTGGGAGATTTGTGTCAACTTTTTAATTTTCTTTACAGCAAAATGGATAGATGGAGGTCTTGAAATGACATAATGTGAAAATTATTTTTCAGCTTCTAAATTTTATGATCAGAATAAATCTCTTCTTGGCAAGAAGTGGCAAAACTTAGCTGAGTTTTGTTTTAATTATCTGTGTATATTTCAGATAATAAAATCCTTTCAATATTTAAAACCTGGGCAAAAGGAACACATATGGCCTCCCTTGATGTCACGACCTACTCAGGAAGAAATGAATACAATCATTACCCCCATGTACTCTAACAAAGGGAAGTTACCAACTCTGATCAAAAGGCTGACAGTTGTCGTGGCTGACCTTGGATTGCTGCCATATCCCCACCCAACCACTCGCTCACTTCCCCTCCTTATCAGAACAGGAAGAGAAAATAAGATTGAAAATTCTTGTCATCTGTTAATGTCTCTACACCCTTTACGGGGACAGAACTATACCACACTTGAAAATGAGCTGGTTAAAATTAGATAAATAAAATAAACCAATGAAGTCCAGATTAATGAATTATGCATTTAAGATAAAAATAAACAATGTGGAAAATCTGTACCATTTTAGCAAACACTGTAACTGTGAAGTCGAATAAAATAATTACTTTTTAGTTCTAGTTAGATAAGAACATGATGAACCTGAAGGACATCTAAATAGTTCACTTTGCCTAGCATCCTGCATTTATAACACAGCTCCAGCATGGGTCATTTCCATGGGGTACAATCCTTCAGGAACAGACTGCTTCAACATGATTCCCCATGGGCTGTAGGTCTTGTGAGAAAACATGCTGCCACTTGGGCTCCTTTTCATATTCTCCCGTGTGGACTTTCCACAACCCACAGCTGCCCTTAGGACATGTTTTTCTGTAGTGTGGAGAGGTCTGTGGTGTTGGTATCTTCTTCAACATGGTCTTCCATGGGCTGCAAGAGGACAGTCTGATTCTCCATGGTCTTCACGCGCTGCAGAGGAATCCCTACTCTAGTGCTGGGAGCACATCTTCCTTACTCCTCCCCTGAGCTTAGTGTCTGTAAGTTGTTTCTCTCACCTTTTTACTCGTTCCTGTCTCTCACTGCTGTTACATGGTATGTGTTGCCCTTTCTGAGGTATGTTATCAGAGAAGCAGAACCTTCTTTGTTGATGCATTAAACTATGTTCTGCAGTGGATCCATTTTGGAGCTGCTTGGAACTTTCTCTGTCTCACATTGTGAAAGTCTCTACACTCACAGAAACCACCCCTGCTGCTCTTCTCCCCAATATCTTGCCACAACAGGCAGGGAATTCTTATAATTAGGACTCTTGCATTATCATGACAAAATATTTGAAAACATAATCAGAATCACTCTCTATAAAGCCATAGTTGATTAGATTTCAAGTAGTTAGTAGACTACTACAATTTTGGGACAGGCAGAGATGTTAGAATCTGTTCAGAAATCAGCTCTTTTAATTCCACAATGCTTTAGAAGATGCCTTTGGTTTTACTTTTTCATAGGGAAGCCATTACTTTTCTAACATAAATCAGAATGTGAGAATCTCAGTCACTTTAAGTTCTGAAGTCAGGATCAATGTATTTATTAACACTTTGCAGTCTGTGAAGCCTGAAACCACTGCAGTCTGAAACCACTACAATATGTTACAGATCTGCTGTCTCTGCATTTGTCCTGTATTTTTGTGAACCTTCTTATCTCAAGCATGTCATCCCTAGTAGTATAAAGACTTGCAGTCTTACTATAATGACTTGCAATCTTACCTAAAAGACACTGCAGCTGATGAACATCCTCTTGTTAGGTCGAGAAAGGAGAATTTTTATTGAGAGGCCAGTAAAATAGGTAGTGTGATGCAGAACTTACAACTTTGAGGGCTGCAGGAGACTAATAAGCTTATTCTCTCTTGGAAGCATGTTAGGGTAAAACAAGTTCCTTATGATTCTTTCCACAAGGAGAATCAAGGTATAAAGGTATATGAATTTTTGCTGATAAATAGAGTTTTTATAAAGGTACAGTGATTAATAATATAAAGAGGAAATAGGAAATTCTGTCATGGATTTCAGTGTTTTGTAATGCAAATATCACAAATTGATGTTATGAATAAAAATTCTGAAGTTCATGTGATGTGTAAAGATAATGGGTTTATGTTTCTGTTATTTTTGTGTGTGTGTTAGTGTTGTCAATTAAAAAGTTATGTTGTACACTTAGAACTGTGGTGCTCAACTACTGGCAGAATTTAAGTGTATTTTATTATTGTTCTAACTTCTGTACTTTTTCTGTGTCATGCTTTTGGTTAAGTTATATTCTTGATAAAAACTTATAAACATAATCTACACAAATCTTGAAGAAGTAAAATAGTTTCATTTGAGACCACACTTTTATTTTTTTTCTCTCTTTTTTTTGCTTGTTTTATTTTTCTAAATTGTATGGCTATGTCTGTAGGAAATTAGTCAATGGAAAATGTTCTGATATCTTTGACTAAAGAGGGAAATTAAGCTCTCAAATGCAATAATATTCCATCACTGGGAAAGAAAAAATTACTCTTAAAGGGTATAACTTTCAGGGACGAAAATTTTATGTAGGATATGTGTTCAGAAATTTGCTTTATTAATTTAATGCTATTTTTTCTATTAATTTGATAATGTTTCCATTTGTGTGATGAAATGTAATATAAACATTAACTGTCTCCACATAAATATATCTGCAAATCACAAATGCAGGTAAAATATGTGGAATAAATGAAATTTCAGAGTTAGAAAGACTTATGTAACTGTATATGTGGATTAGTTGTTAAAACAGACAGACTGTATAATGTAGGGTCATATCCCACATATGTGAATGAACGGACATAGAAAGAGGATTTAATTTTTTTAAAGGGAAGTATCACCATCTCATGTAGCCACCCTTTCTGTCCACAGAAAAAAGCAAAGGCTTACTGAACTCTGTATTATTTATGGAAGCTGAAAGAATATCCTGTCATTTTTATAAATAATTTGCCTTTTAATCTAATTTACACTACTAAGGATAACTTGTGTACTATTTTCCCCTTTTCAGATACTATGAGTATCACCTAAACATTGGGAATGTTCACTGGTCTGCTGTTTCTGTGGTGTCTGAGCCAGGACTTCATATTTTATCTTATGATTTTAAAAATAAATTTTCAAACAAGGTATAATACCCACATCCCATGTGGCATCACACTCTGAAATCTTCTACCTTATATTTCTTTGAACAAGAGCTTTTGTGCCAGAATCTTGTCATTTTTTTTCTATCAACTGATCTAAGAAGAGATATTACTTCTCCTCATAAGCTTTCCTTTAATGTCTAGCTTCTGTCTTTGTGGAGCACTGTCACGGGTCTGAATCAAATACCTTGGCATAAAATGTGGCCAGAAGCACATATGTAAACGTCAATGCTGAAGCTTAACCTTTTTTCTAACACTGTCAACTGTATATTGGCATCTGGCTTTCTCAATCTATTTTCTGAGAAAATGTAAATGTTTCAGGCCTGCTAGCAGGGAATTTCAGCATACACCATAGAAGAGAGAGGAAGGAATGCACAGTGCTCCGTTAGTGGCTAACAGAAGTAGCAGACAGCCCAAAGCATCATGCTTATCTGTTGCTTTCATTCAGGAGCCAAAGTGATGTTTCCTTCTGTCCCCAGCTGATAACAAGTGCAAAATACAGGCAAAAAAACTTTGTGCCAACTGCATCCCTATTAAAAAAGAGAAAAAGCAACTGCTGTGCTGATTGGCAAGAAGATGTTGAAAATGTTCATAGATTTGCTGACACTGAAATGTGTAAAAGTGGAACTAAGGGAAAGAAAAACTGAATTCTCAGAAAAAAAGAGGAGAAGAGAAGCCAAGAAATTACATAGGAAACGATTAAGTACATTGAAAGAAATAAATTTTAATTTAAAATTTAACAAGGAAAAGATATTCTGAGAGAAAGTAGCTTTTGCTTTACTGGAATTGAAAATGTGTACCCAGTTTCTTTCCCTGTATCAGCTGAGGTGTGGGAGAAAAATCTCATGATGCTGCTGCACAAGTTTGTTTCCCAATTTCAACTTAGGAGTAACAAAAGAGAAGAGATTTTTAACTCTTAACCTCTGGTGATGATTCAGTGATTAGTTAATTATCATAGCTCTCCTGTGCTTCTCTGCCTTGGAGAAATCCAGATTAGAGTTGTTTGGAAATTCACTATTAGAATAATTTCTGTTAAGAAACTATTAACTGTTTTCAAGATGCAACTTGTGATTACATATACAGTAAAGCAGATTTTTGCTTTGAAGCACTTTGGAGAGATTTAATTCTCAATTGCACGTTCCCTTGCATTTTCCCTTGCAGTCTAAAAGTATCAAGAAGACGTGGTTGTGTTTCCTTGTACTTTTCCCTGTACTTTTCTTTTGGAAAAATTGTTAGGTTTCTGACAAAGTCTTCAAACACTTTTGGAATACTGCCTGTGAATAAATGTTTTGAAATTCAAAAATATTACAGGGGTTGAAAAAAAGCCCTTGTTCAGTTCTGTACTGATAGTTATTTGTGATCAAATCTGTAAGAGTTTAAAATTAAATTTGTCTGAACAGAAGAATTATGTATAAACAACTTCCACTAAAGCTTGTACTGAAGGAGCAACTACAAATGGGCTTCTGAGAGAACGAGTTTACTAATGGTGTAAGTCTGGAGCTGCAAAGTGTTTCCGGATAATGTAGACTTTTTATTTCTTGGAATTGTATATATGTCTAAGATAAGGAATTTGTTTCTTTATGTTAGAATTAGAACATAGTAAAAGGAGCTTTCAGCTGTTTGGAAATTGCTTATTAATTTTATAGGATTATTTCAATTGTTTTGAACTAATGAATTTAAACAATTAGATGACAGGAAAGTCATTACTGAATTTTTTTTAAGTTTAGAGCACAGTTATTTTTCTGATGAAATAAAGATGCGCAATTTGCCTTTAATGAAATAACATTAATTCATAAAATAATGTCAGTATGTGACATAGTCTAGTTCACCTAAATGTTTACACTCTAAATCAAAGACCATAAGTTTGTCAGATGTGCAGCACTTCTCCAACAAATATTTATATACAGCACTGAATAACTAACTATATACTATTAATCTATCTTCTTGTAAGAGTCTTTTTTTTAACCTATCATTTCTTCATAAGCTGTATATCCTTCACAGTGAGGAATGTTGATGGATAAAGATCTGAAACTTTATAAGCCACCTGTGACTTTCTGAACATTGCTGTTCTTTCCATATTGCTACCATTGCATGCAAGCTCACTATTAAGTTGTTTTAAGTCAGTGCGTTTCTGAAAAATTACGGCTGCTGTAGAAATCTATTCATTGTGTTGTAAGACAGCTGAGAGTTGTAATATGTTTGGTTTTCCTTTGGTTGGTCATATCACATGGTCACAAGGCAACAAAATTACTGAATAGTTACATGTTCTAGGCATAATGAATGTCAGTATTTCCCACTGTGTTTTTCCACATATTTTCATGCATACCTCTGTCCTTTCTGATTTCTCTCTGTTGCCATACTGCTACTGGTTGACCTTCTTCTGACTGCAAATAGCTTTCATGAAGACTGATACTATAATTTTTTTTTTCCCAGGAACTTAAGCCAATTGGGCTATGATTTTAAGAACCTTCTTTTCCCCATCTTCTTGTAGATTGATATTTATATTAAGTTATGTTATGTTATGTTATGTTATGTTATGTTATGTTAGTTGCTCTTTTAGTCAGTTAAGACTTATCTTCATTTCCTTTCAAATGTGATAGAGAGCAATTTAAAATTGAGACCTTTTTTTTTAACCTTTTTTAATAAATAATTTTGTCATAAATTTGAAGACTATTGTCCATAATAAGGAGAAACTTGGAAAAAATAACTGGTACTTCAAGATCAAAATAAAAATGAAATTTTGTTATTTAGATACCTACATTAAACTACTTGGCTCTGAAACACTTCCATTTGCTACTGCTAAATTTTCTGACTTTAATTTCTTCAGCATCAACGTTTAGAAATGCATACATTATGTGAATAAATATATATATTAATAAATATACACTAAATAAATTATTATTTAGAACACTTACTTATATGTATATTGTATCACACAATCAAGAAGAAATTTAAAGAGTGAAACAGTTTATGCTTCCATCCTTTGTGTAACTGTTTTGATGATCCCCTAATGCAACAGGCTAAGATAATGTAATAAATGTCTTATTGCACTTGGAAGATAGGGAAGAAAAATAGTAACTGACACTGTATTTCATTCCAGGTAGGAGTAAAAGCAACCGTTTTCCTCACCCTTTACAACCCAGTTAAGTATTTGACTGACAGAATGTTGGCACCAGCAGTGGCAGAACTGATCAGCCTCAACTCCAAGTAAGTGGTCTTACACATTTGGAGATTCATGTCAGACTAAATTTACAAGGCCTGCTGATTTCTAGAAACAAAAACAAAATTTAAAGTACACTTTCTATGGCACTGTAGAGGTCTTTGATTTCACTTGTTGTAGAATTCTTAAACACATCTTTAAATCAGTTTGTAACTTCATCTGTTCATAATGTTATTTTGCAAATTTGATGCCATCTCATTCTGATTCCTCTTCCTTTCTAGATAATCAAAAGCACTATCTGAAAGTAATGAAAAATTATTATAAATCATAAATATAAACATGAACATTGGGGGAATATTCGATAATCAAGAAAATGTAGATAAAAAGTTGATGTAGAAGACAAGCTGGTGAAAAACAACCCTAATTAAGATTATTTAGGTGCTACTTAAATTAACCTTACTTCCTTCTGCATTTCTCATGGGAGACAATTGTGGGTGAAGGACAGAGTAAGAGGCCTTGGTGGTCCAAAAATTATCCCTGAGGGAGGTGCACATGTTATCCTTCACATGGTGAAGGTGACAGCAGTGCTACAGTCATGCACACAGGAATTATGCACATACATTAAAGTGCACCTCTCGTCCTTCTAGTCTTAGATTTTTAGTATTCATGGGCACCAGTATCTCAGTTCTGCTTAGAGTTTTGGTTTTTTTCCTGATAGATGTTGAAAATTCCACTTTTCTTATAGCTCGTAGGAAATTGTGGAGAAGATAAAGGCAGGATGGTTTTCAGTATGTCAGATCTGCTTTTTATGCACAATATAATTTCTCAGTAAAAATCTATTTTCCTCTTTGAAAACTGCTAAGAAGCCTGGATGATACTAGCCTGGGAAAAGAAGAGAAGGGTGAAAAAGAGAAAGGGATAAAGAAAGAAAGAGGAGGTAGAGTGTCAATACAATATGTTCATTTATCAGAGAGAAAGAAAAGATATGCTAATGTAAAATTGCTGAATGTTTGAAAACGTATTGGTGTTACTTCAAAACAAGCAATTATCTCACATTATTAAAATACTTGAAAGTTTGAAAACTGCTCAAAATTTATATATTTAGAGCTATTTGCATAGATACAGTCTAACAGAGAAGCTAAACTGTTTTCATTGTCAGAATTTGTCTTGAATCATCAATTGCTTTACCGATTATTAGAAATACTGACAAACTTGAATGTATATTTATATTCTTTGTCCACTGCTAGCCAGACCAAGGTAGGTTATCACTCATATACAGTATTTGCTACACTGAAGAAAAGAAATAGAACTCTTCACAGGTTTTCAAATGTATTGAATAAAGTGTGTTAATATTTGTTAGCAACTACTGAAAAAGATTAATCCTAGCAAGAACTTACACTAAAAAACCCTGAGACTTTGCGAAGGGGAGTTCTTTATAATTATCTAATTATTAACAAGATGAAGCAACTAATAAGCAACATCCCATATGATTTAGACATATCTTTGCCAAAAGGCAGTCTTGAATAGGATATATACTTACAGAGGGGAAAGATCTCAGGCTAGAGTATAATTACCTTGTGACCATTGGCTAGGTATCCTGGAGACTGGTAGATATACATATATGTATACATATATGAAATATACATACATAATTTTTCTAGTTGCAAACTTATTCATTTTTGTTAACATTTTTCATTTTTTGTGAATGGAGCAGATTGGGTTTTTTTAAAAATATGTTTAAAGTGAAATATTAGAAACAAATAATTTTCTTCTGTTTTCAGGCACAAATCAGTCGTTAGAGTATAAAGAGTATTTAGAGTGTAAAGAGTCATTAGGGATAAAGAGTAAGAATATTTTTAAAAGTTATTTAACCAACATTTCAATATTCTGAGGTCAGACAAAGAAATCAAAAGTTTATCCAATTCTCAAGCAGCAAAAAATTTTACTTCTTACACACATACATAATTAGCAGAAGCATGTGGAAGTATATTGGATGTTACCTATTTCTTCAGTCACATACAAGGTGAAATTAGCACCAGTACTTCCGTATCAATACACTAAATTTTATTGAATATTTCATCCATTCTATTCACTACCTGATCCTAAAATTCTGTGTCTCACAAAATGTTTCTCAGGTGTGAGAAAAATTTATGGAATTATCAGAGTTAATAAAGTGATGAATAACAGCAAACCTCAACACTCTGATGAGGAATTTGAATGGTATACACATCCCTTTGAGGTCATACTTATTTACAGCAGCTTTATTTTACTTATTTCTTATTTTAAGTTGAAATTATTAATTTAGAAATATCACAATAGTCACATATGACAGATAAGTAGCATCTTATATTTTAACACCTGCTATATGAACTGTAGAACAGAGGTGGCTCTAGATCATAGATTCGTTATTTAATAAGTTTGGTCAAGTCTAGGTCCGTGCAAATCAAACCTATCCAATGTGACAGCCTTGATGAGAAGACAGTAGACAGGTGAAGATGCCTGCACTTGATTACCTGACTTAACGAAGTCCTTTGATGCAGCTTTCATAGTACCTTTGTCACCAGGTAGGTGATAATATGAACCAGATGAGCAACCTACAGTGTGACAGGGGCATGGTCTGCTGGTCTTACTGTTGTGATCCATAATACAAAGCCTAGCTAGTGACCAGAAAGCTGTACTTTCTGTCCAGGATAAATACCAAGACTAATAATGTTTAATGTTCTTCACTAGTATCCTGAATGATTGGTGCAGATTTCACTCTCATCATGCTTGCAGAAGATCCAAAATGTTCATGAAGAGATCAATATAGTAGAAGTTAGGGCTTCTGCAGAGACAAATTATCTGACAGGAACCCCGTGAACATGGATGTGGAGTGCTGCACCTTGGAAGCAAGAGTATAGGCTGATGCTGACCAGCTGGGCAGCTGATCTGCAGCCAATAGGCTGTTCCCAAGGCAGCAGAGACCCAGGAAAAGCAGTCTCATACCCTGGACTGCATTAGCAAGGGCGAAGCCAGCAGATATGGGAAAGTGATTTTGCACTGCTGTTCATACTGTGAGATCACATCTGGCAGGGTTTGCATACCAGAGTATGAGACAGGCATTGATGTAATGGAATTAGACCTGACATTGTGGTCTGGGGATGGAGACTAATTGCAAGAAAGCCTGTAAGATGCTGAAATAGCTCTCTACCATGACATATGGACCTCTTTTTATTTTGGATGTCAAGATAACCTTCTTGGTGCAAAGTATGAAGAGTAAGTAAAAATATCAGAAATTTAGGCTTGAATGGGGACATGATGCCTGTTGTAGCAGACCACAGCTAAAAGCATCCCAAGTTCATTTTTACATTGATATATATATTGAGTATGTACCATTCAAATTGTTCCCAAACAGTAACTGGCATGTGGTAAAAAAAATTCAGAATGAAGAGTGTGATGACTAAATTGTTTAAGATATTTATATACTCTGGAACACAAAAAAAAGTGAGATGAACAATGAGTGTGTTAAGTTATATGTTTCACAAATACTTCTAGAGAACAAAGTACAGAGCTAAAGTGAAAGACTACTTTTGAATAAAAATATAATATGTGCATATTAATCAATTTAGCTTAACACTTACAATATGAGTGACAAAAAATACAACCCAGAAGAATGAAGGTTATAAAGCTTAAGACTATTGCTGCTCAAGTTACAGCAGCTTAAAATGCCCTGACACCTCAGTCATATCCTGAATACTCTGTCTCTTTCTAGGCCATCTTTGTCCCAGTTATAGAGTAAAAGGCAAGGAAAAGAAATACTGTTTTATTCATTCTACATCTGGGAACAAGGTCACAGCAAACTGAGCATTTGACATTAGGAGTCTTCTATTGAGCCAGAAATGGAACCTGTTTATCTTGACCCTTGTTCCAGGGTTTCAGACTGCATGTCTACGAAAGGTTAGCACTTTGCATCTGGATAGCATCAGGACCAGATTTTCACAAGCTTTTAGTACCCTCACTGGAAGAGGTCTTCTATTCTTTCCACAGAGAGCACTTAACTGATTATCCACTGATAGTCCCTGATTTTAATACATGCTGAAGGTCAAGGTTAACGTTTTAGCAGCCTTCCTGTGTGATGACAAAATTTGACAAGGTCTAATTGGTTGTGATTTGTCTCTTAATCTTGTAATCTCTTATTATTGTTCCATTTGTATGCGTGAAGATAACAGAATTTAGGGACATACTGAACTGACATTTCCCTTAGACATGGGAAAAGAGAAAATGTGTATGTACTGATGACATTTCTCTGGATTGATTCAAGTCACAAATAAGGGCAAGTAAAAAGCTTAGCTTCTGTCTCCCTCTCTTTCAGAGCTTTGAATAGGCAGGTAGTGAGTAGGGGCAACAGTTCTTGTTACCAGTTTTGGAGCTGTTGTTTATGTGGTATTGTCTGCAGGGTAAGAAATTCTGTTTACTGTTTGTTCATCAATTACGAGTTCAAAAGTTATATATAGATAAAAGAGGAAACTGATTCCCTTTAAACATGATGAAAATTCTGTCTGCAGCTCTTAAACTAAGGCCTGTTAACATATTAAAATTAAGGCTTGACAGCCTTTTACGTAAGTTTAAAAGCATATTCTGAATAGTAGAATGTTTATGTAAATAACATATTCTTAAAAGTCTTTGAAACAAGAACATCTACAAAGATAGAATTTTAAGTACATTTGCATATTTATACGTGCAGTATTTGCTGATGGTTAATGTACTGTATATGCAATACACATAAAAAATACTCAGTAAATGAAGCAATCCAAGAGCAGACCGAACAGACATGGCATGTGAATATAATGAGTATCATTACATGTAGGATCTTGACATCTTCTATTTTTATAATTCCTGTGGGGTGAAACTCTTCTTCTTTTCATGCAAATGTTAAATTCAGGTGAGGAAAAAGCAATTAATTTCCTCAATGTAATATAGGAAATACATGGAAGCCCAGGGAGACATTTTTCCAGATCCTACATTAGGATCTTGGAAATTAAGCTGCCCTTTGTGCAGGGCTGTCAGTATAGAAAACAAGTATTCCACCTTCACTTTCACATGAAAACATTTGTATTTAAAAAGGGCAACAATTTTTTGAAATAATTTATAGAAATGGGAATACTGGTATTTTTTTTTGTCATGTTGTACAAACTGGTGTTATAAGAAAGCTGTCATATATCTATATTTCATATGATACACACATCTTATATTAATTTTTATATATCTTTTAAGTCAGGTAATATACTTGACTGAGTTCTGGGAAGGGTGTGCTTGTTTGTGTGTGATATGAATTTGGGCAGATACTATCTGTTCATGCTAAGTTGATCTCAGTAGAGCTTTGTGCAGACATTCAAGCTGACTATTTTCATGCAAAGTTATTTGCCTTGAGTTGAACATTAAAGTTGCAGCTAAAACTGTTCAGTCATGTCCTAGGTGAAGCTTGGATAAAATATCTTGTTATGTAATTATTTTTTAAAAAGTATACAGCTTTTACTCAAGATAAACTATAGCTTCTGTCACTAGAAATCAGAGTAATTATTCACAAGACCATAGTTTGTTTCAATTTCTAGCAAAAATTGCCACATTTTGCAAGGCGATTTGCCTCTGGAAAGATCTTTGTACATATTCTCTATAAAACTTCTTAGAAGTTTTTATCTGCATGGAGGATACCCCAATATCACATGGCTCCTACATGTGATTATGTAGTCTTTTTGCTTGTATGCTAAGGTGACAAAATCTTATTAAGTGTGAAAAGGTAACACTTTAATATGTAAAAAATTAATTTATTATTTGTATAATTGAAATATTGAAAGTCTAAATAAAACACTATTGCCAGTCCAGACATTATTATTATGCATAAGGAAAGAAAGTAAGTTTGCTGATGACACCAAACTGAGAAGTGCTGTTGACTCTTCTTGAACAACAAGAACACTTGCAGAGGGATCTGGGTAGGTTGAAGCAGTTCTGGGTCCCAGAATTTAAAAGGATTTTAAGATCTTTGAATATATCTAGAGGAGGTCAACAAAGCTCATGAAAAACCTGGAAAACATGTCCTGTGAAGAATGGCTAAAGACCTTGGGCTTGTCCAGTTTGTAGGAAAAGAGGCTGAGAGGTGACCTAATTTCTCTCTGCAGATTCCTGAGGAGAAGTGGGGGTGAAGGTGCTGACTTTCCACTGGGATCCAGAGATAAGACAAGTGGGGATGGTTCAAAACTGTGACAGGGGAATTTCAGACTGGACATTAGGAAGGAATTTTTTACCTAGAGGGTGGTCAAAGCCTGGAAAATTTTCCTAAAGTGGTGATTGATGTTGTGTCAGTATTTAAGAGGCATTTGGACAATGCCCTTAGCAACAGGCTTCAGCTTTGGATCAGCCTAGAAGTGACTGAGCAGTTGCAGTACATGTTTGTAGACCCCTTCCAACTAAAGTATTCTATTCTGTTCTATTCTGCTCTAAAGAATAAACAACAGATATATTATTAGAGGATATGTCTCCATAATCATCATAGAATTATAAAACACCAAATTAGAAGGGGACCTCAAAGATCATCTGGTCCAAACTTTTTTTTCAAAGGCATGGTCTAAACATGATCAAGTAGCACCCTCTCTGTCTGAGTTTCAAGAGTCCAGCACTGTGGAATCTACCATTTCCTTGGAAAGATTATTCAGAAGTCTGATTGTTTTGAAAAAGCTTTATTATTGCATAAATTCAGATTGTTCCTGGAAGTAGCTTGTACCCATTACCCCTTATTTTTTCCAAATGACTCCTTCTCAAAAGGAAGTCTCCAACTTCTTTGTAGTCACTCTTTAAATTTTCTTGGGTGGATATTGTCAGGGCCCATCAATTTGTAGAGGTGAAGTTGCTGTAAAATTTACTCACTAGCTCTTCTTTCAGTGGGGGTGGGTTTGTGTTTATTGCAACCTGGCCTTTTGTTCCCAGGGTCTAGCAGTGCTGGTGCAGACAGAAGTGAATGAAGTGCTGAGAACCTCTCCCTTTTCAGCATTTTTGGTGACTGATTTACCTCTCCTGTTTAACAGAAGGACGGTATTTTCCTTCTGTTTCTGTTTGTCATTGAACAGTTTCTTGTAGTTTTTGACATCTCTGGTCAATAGTTTTAGCTGAGTTTTTGCTTTTGTAACTGCATATCTGCACATCTTGGAAATGCTCTTGTGTTTCTCAATGGGTCTTTACCTGTTTTGACATTTTTGGTATGCTTCTCTTTCGGTTGTGATCCGACTCAAAAGCTTGTTGTTAAGCCAAGGGGATCTCTTGCTCTGCCTACTTCCCTTATCTTTAAAGGAGATTAACTGTTTTTTTCTTTCAGAAGTGCATTGTTGAAAAACTCTCAGCATTTTCCAGCTCCATTTTCCTCCAGGGAGGCTTCCACAGAATACCTCCCAGCTGTGTCCTGAGGATGTTGAAGTTTGCTCTTCTAAAATCTTTGTCTTTAAAATCTTTTGTGTTCCACTCAACCGCAAGGTTCACAATATTGTGATCGCTGCAGCTAAGGCTACGACTAACCAAGATGATTGCATAGCAGGTTTTCTTGGTTTGTGAGCAACGAGTCCAGCTGTGCCTCATTCCTTTTTGTTATATACCTAACATATGTATGAGGAAACAGCCTTCTACCCATTCCAGGAACTTGCTGGAATTCATGTGATCTGCTGTATTCTTCTTCCCACAAATGTCTGGCTTCTTAAAGTGCCCCATAAGAATCAAGTCCTGTTGATCCAAAGCTTGGTAAATTCATTATAACCATAGTGTCTCCAGTACAATCTGAACCACTTTTCTTGTTATTTACTCCTTTTGCTCCTCTACACTCCATTATGCACCCCATTTCCAAAGCCTCTGTTTTCATGCCAGCAAGTCGTCTTGACCAAATCATTATGAAAAACCCACAGATGTTACATACAGACTTCACATGTTTGTTATTATACTCTATTTAAAGTTATGGTTATACACCAAAAAAACCCCCAAAACTAAACAAAACAACCCCCTCCCATATGCACATACAAAAATAGAAAAATCCCAAAGCAATCAACCAAACAAAAACCATCAAAAAACTCAACAAACCAAAACCTCCAACTAAAACAAATCAGAGATAGGCAGGCCAGGAGAAAAGATCATATCTAAACAAGTTTAAGGACAACTTCAGGCAGCTGAAGGCTGTTTCAGACAAAGTGAGACTTTTTTATTTATGAAAGTTTGCAAAATGGGCATAATATCTGTGGTCTGCTACTGGCAGTAGTGAAGTTTTATTTACTGCAGTGAGCATTGTTCAGTGTGTAAGTGCTTGTCTTAGTACTAAAGACTGATATATTGTCATTATGAGAAAGAAATCATCTTCTCTATGCTCCAGTGTTATCTATATGATTTATGGATATTGCAGAACAGGACTTAGTAAAAAAAGCCCCTATCATAAAATTTTAGCTACTCATTAAACAAGCATTATCTCTTACCTTAATTGCTTACATGTGAGACTTAAAGATGTCAGAACTGATACAAATAGCAAAATTCACTCATTTAAAGCATTTTTAAATGTTTTACTTTGCTGACATACCCATATTTACTATGAAAGGAAGTGACACCT
This sequence comes from Leptocoma aspasia, assembly GCA_013399835.1. Classification (NCBI taxonomy): domain Eukaryota; kingdom Metazoa; phylum Chordata; class Aves; order Passeriformes; family Nectariniidae; genus Leptocoma; species Leptocoma aspasia. The sequence goes on from VXAX01000815.1 coordinate 289,726, forward strand.
TCCATTATCTCTGAAAATACCTGTTTTTTATTAGGTTTTATATTTCACATTTTCTCTTCTGTAACTTTTCTGTAATGTGCTTTACTCAAATCCAGAAGTAAATGTTTAAACATAAAGAGTTGCTAGTTCATTTCCTCTCAATGTAGGTGCAGTCACAAAAATTGTGTTGTTTTCACCTAAATATGGTGGAATAAAATATGTAGTAATTGTAGCAAAATTATTTGGATTTTCTGGAACAGAAAATAAGAGGAAACATTCTTGTCTCTATATCTCATCTTCCTCCATCTCCTTTTGACTCAAACCCTAAAATAAATAGATAACAAAATCTAAAAGTGACATTCTCAGAAAGCTGTTAGGTTTTTTTATTTCTTTCCTTTCTGATAATGATTTTTATTTTCATATGTGAATAAATATATTATCCATAGCAGTATATCTGGTGACTGAATTATTTTTAAAGAAAAGTCTGGTTCCTTCACTCATGAATATTTGCAGTAACTCCTAGGCAAGAAGTTCTGAATTAATTGTTAACATTGCAAATCAAACATACAAGCAGACATTTTACAAAAACAAGCCCCTCTAGATTTTAACTGTGGTCAGTCTAAATCTCATAAAACACTGTAATTTGACGATGTGTGTCTGTTTTTTTAAAAGCAGTTTAAATCTAGTTTGCTGTTCTCTGTAAATTATTAGCATTCAAATAGTGTTAGTCAGATTGTCAAGCAGCCTACATGCACACAAACACATCACTGCTTATTACAGCAAAAATAATGTTTGAAACGTTACAGCTTCAAAGCATTTTAGCAGTAAATATAACACATGATCCCTCCATCTCAACATGTTTAGTGAGGCTGTGAAAAATTCAGCAATGTTCCAACAGGGCAGCTAATGCATCTGGTTTTTTTCATCTTGTCTTTGGAGGTCCCTTCTGAAATCTGTGTGAAATTTGTTCCAGACCTGGTGTGTTTCAGGTTTCCCCATGAAACTCAGTCCTTGTAGGGCAGATCACTTCAGTAAGTGAAGTGATCAGTGTATAGGTCAGTGAATGGGTCAGTGTTGACCTCTTGTATCATCACTGAAAGACCACATGCAGACTGAACTTTAAGTTTGCAGTGGACCACAATAGAGTTCTTAGACAGATATACAGTTATTAACTTGGAATGTCAAATGTGGGTGCTCACATTTAGCAAAGAGAAGACTGAGGAGTGATGACTAGATAATAGATTCATAGACTACATCTCCATTTACACATTTTGGCTTCACTGTCTGTAACCAGATTGAAATTACAGTTCAATCTGAATTTCTTCAGATTGAAATTACAGTTTTTTCTCTCTTCACTCCTCTGCTTCTCAGGGCTGCGTAGGACACATGGCCTGGAACCACCATGCATGTGAATTCAGCTTAGACTCTATGTGCTTTTACAACTATAAAAAGAACAGGTAGTGTATGTCTGTCTCCTGTCTGACCAGAAAGGTTGTACACTGTTAACTGGAAAGACAGCAGATATTCACACAAAATAATTGATAAAAAAATTAAGAAGATTTTCTGATTTTATGTGATTGTTACTTTAAATGCAATCTCCTTTTTTAGTAGAGAACACCTGGAAAAAATTATGCTTTTAATAAATATGGCTGAACATAGAAGAGATGCTGTCCTAGCTAGATGTGACTAATGAGCAGGAAATTCTTCAACCTGTATTTTCTTTGAAGTGTTTAAGGTAGTCCTTGTAGAGGGCAGGAGAATCAATGGAGACAGAACGCTGGCATTCTTCCTATACTAATGGACAGCTGGATCATGATGGACAGATTTCCAGCAGTAGTATGACATTTCTGGAGGATTTGTGTATGACAGATGGGATACCACCTGCTGACAAATTGAAGTGGCCATATTAACATTATTGAAAACAGGAAACTCTAAAAGGTGAGTAAATTAAGGACGTCACATCTTTTGCACCTAATATGTCAGGAAATATCAAGATTTATAAAGAGGTGAAACACAGAGGACAAGTCACTCATTTGAAACTTATTCCGAAGTTTTGGACATGTAAAATGTAAAGGATATTGGAGGTATGTATAGATTACTAAACTGGACAAAGGTCTTTAAGGACAGATTGATCATAGCTGTCACTATTAAACCAAATATAGATACACGTGGCTCTGTTATCTTCATGGAAAAGTAGCTTCTTCATTGCACTTGCAGTATTGTAACTATATTACCATCTTTTTCAAGACCTTTCCTGTAATGCAGGAGAATTTCTGTGCCTTTTAGTTTCAGTTGTCATGTGACTGCATCCAGTGTAGAATTACATGAAGCAACAAGTTAAATGAATCTTAACCAAACTTTAGCCATTTGATTTCTGAATGTCTGTAGAGGAATTAAGTGCACTTTGAATTCACCTTTTTTGTAGTATTTAAATTATTTTTAAGTGTGTTTATACAGAAAGGCTCCGTCAAAATGATTGTAGAAGGCCAGCCTACACATTTACTTTGATTATGTAAAGCATAGTTCTAACTAATAAGAATTTCTACCTTTTATGTATGATTACTCTTTTGTTTAAATAGCGGTTTAAAAAATCCCTCAAACATTTCTTTCAATGAGTAAAAACAATAGGTGAGGAACTAGCAGCAGCAGGTAATCCCTTAAACCGAAGACAGTATAAATTTAAGCCCCTATAAAAGAAAAGAGAAAAAAAGAAAAAAACTGTGATGTAAAAGTAATGAGGAAGATTGGCAAATATGACTTTTCTTTTGGCGAAGAGGTAGACAGTTTGCAATTTAAATTTTCTGTTTTCTAGAAAATAAGTGTTCTAAAATAATTCTAATGTCCTAGAACTACATGGTAAACTACCTCTTATTCTCCATTTTGTATTCAATAGACAAAATTTGCTCACTACTGAGTAGTGCTATGCCACATTTTGCCCATGTTACCCATAACGAATGCATCCCTCCTGTGAGAGGATTTTCACTGGAGACAATGTGACGTCACAGAACAAAGAACGTGTCAGCTCAGAAAGGATGTGCAAATTCGTCTCTTTAATGTTTGGAAGAGTATTATATTTTTTTTAAAGCTCCCTGCCCATGGAAGATGGAACAATTACCTGACCCATTAAACAGTAAAAAGGAGTACTTTGCTTTAAGAATGAAGTTCTGCCTGTTGCAGGATTTTAAGGGCTGTAGCTGTAAACAATCTCTTGCTTCAAATTACTCAAAGTTATGGTAATGATATTTTCTTTGATCCACCCTTTCTTCCTGGTAAATTTGTACTAAAAATAGAAATCTGTTTCAGAAGACATTGAAGCTAATCTCAAGCTTCAGTAGTATTACTTGTAGTGCAAAGATCATAAGTGGTCTGTTTTGTCTTGTTTTTCCTGTTTTGTTTTATATTATTTACTTATTTTTCTGTTGCTCTAAATAATTAAGATGTGTGAAAATTATAGTCACATAAGCAATAGTTCACAAACTACTGACTAATTCATTGATTACTGCTGCTTTGAAACATGACTACGATTTCTGCTGACACTTACAAGTAAGACGATTTACAGACAACACTTTCCCAATTAACATTATAATGTATAACTTTATTTAAAAATCATATTACTATGTAAAACATATTAAATAGTCAATAGAATTCCTATCGCTAAGGCCCAGATATTTATGTTATAGAAATTCACAGTTATTTAAATATTTATAAAATGAGAGTTGAGAGAAGCATTTTGAAAAGCAGTTAATAATGAACAGACATCAAGGGAGCCATCATTATAACAGCAAAATGCTGTGCAATTCCAATAACTTCCCTGGTGCAGAAGCAGGCCATCAAATTTAATTAAAAGCAGTCAAAAATAAACTGAAAAATTGAACTGCAAAAGCCTATCCTTTGCCAGCAGCTGAAGGCAAAGAGAAAGAGAAGGAAGAACCTTGAAAGTAGTAATGAATTGATAAGCCTTTCTGCCTGCAACTTGTAATTTGTTCTGTCAGATTTTAGTATCAGTTAAACTAGATTAATAGAACAACCACTGTCTCTCTATCTTCAATCCTATGCCCAGTCCTTTTCTTATGGGTTTTGATGGTAAATGAAAGTCTGAGAGGTTAAAAATTTAAATTAATTTCCTTGTTTGCTGATTTCTTATAAGTAATTCTGTCACGTACGTTAGTCAGACACAGGCAAAATATAAACAATTTAGAGACAGAAATAAACATTTCTATTGAATGTGTTTTCTGGTTCTTCCAGAGAGGTTTCATATCTTTTTATCCGACAAAGGTAGATATCACCTGCAAAATTCATCTGCCACTACAAGCTCCCAAGGGGAAATGAAAGATAAGAAGAATCATTTGTAATGTACTGGGACTAGCGAATTTATTGCTGTTTATATGCTCAGATTAATGTGGATATATTCAAATTGTACCACAAGGACAGAACCAATTTACTTTAGATCATTTTATTTTTTATAATAATAATAATGTTTTAATGAAGCTGAATCTTCCCTGCTGTGACCTTATTATGTTTTTCAACATCAGTGAGAAATAGATTATGTTGAATCGTAACAGAGCTCATGAAACAGCAGGAATTTGGAGGCAGAAGATCAATTATATTTTAGTGGTCAATACAGAATTAGGAGAGGCAAAAGCCAAGTAGATTCTGGGAAATAAACCAGTTAAAAAAAAAAAAAAGAAAAAAAAAGAAAATTACTATCATGCCAATCAACATTACACACTACAATTTTTATTGGGGTTATGAAGACACAATAGTTTCCTAAGACAGAAATTTCCACTCTAGTAGATATTTTAGGAGGATTGACATTATCACAAAGCAAAGCAAAGTAAATAGTAAGTGTGGTGACAGACTGCATAAAATTGATAGCAATATGACTGATTATTAACTCACTCTTTGATAATAAATCAACCTTTATGAAGTTAAAAGAAGTGGCCTAAGTTAAGAAATGTACAATTTATTACATGCCATTCAATTTTCATCAGTTATCAGAATTTGAAAGGTAAATAATAATTAATTCAAAATAGGAGTTAAACTTTTCCCTCATTCTAATTTCTCTCCATCATCAGTCAAAGTTTGTGCTCTTGAGTTCAGGAGTAAGAAAACTTTCAAGAAAGATTTGCTTATAATTCACTAGATATTGAAAAAGATGCTCTTAAAATCACTTACTCTTGCTGAAATTCCTAGTTACTTTGATGATGTTATATTCAATTTTAGATACCCTTTACAATAAAATAATGTTTAAAAAAACCCTCCAAAAGACATGAAAACAGAGTCCACTACCCTCACTTATATAAAAAATCTTATTTTCTGCACTATGTAGGAAGACTTTCTTGGATATCATGCAAAGCAGTAAGATTAATATTCATGTACAAGACTTTTTTGTACCTCTGATATGTAGAAGGCATGCATATTATAAATGCATATTAATTGTAATTCTTTAAACCTATTCTGCATGATTCACAGTCAGACAGAAAATACTTACAGGAACATGGTATTCTAAACAAGTCAGCAGAAAGAATTTCTTGATTTTCAAACCTTGAAGGGATTCTTTGTAATGGGATTAGCATACCCCAGTACACTGTCAACCAGATGTGGACACATTTGAGATTGCTCTGGTGCAGTCAGATGATAGAATAGTCAAAAGTCTTTGACTTTTGGAAATAAATGGACTTAGGAAATAAATACAGAAAACATGATAGATAACTTCAGTCAGTCTGAATAGCATTTATCACCTGAGGTACTCAGACCGAAGAAATATCCAGAACGATGTTAGAATGGAATTTGAAGCAAATATGTGCCAAGGTCAGTCTGTAATATTTGCTTTCCCACTAGCCCCCCTGAGAAACAAGTCACAAAGGGTATGAATGTCCCACATGTCAGCCACCTAAATCAGGACCCTTGAATTCAAAAGAAAGCAAAATGGGTACAATATGTCAGTCATCAGAGTTTTCACACCTATCCTTAAAGAGGAAATCATCTTGACTTGCCCTTATGGGGATAGGTGGAGAAATTCCCTTATGACGTGACTCAGTGAAGGAGCTGCAACTGTGTTGGTTCTATTTCTAGAAGGTTATCAAGGATTGATTTGAGTGGAATGACTGGTGCATATATTTTTCAGATGGTTGCAAGGTCTCTGTTCTTATCACGAGTCATTTATTTCCATGAACGTATAGCCAGGCTGTTACACTGAGGTGTAGTCACATTCAACATGGAAAACAAAAGAGAGACTCTCAAAATCCCTCACCTCTTTACAGAGTGGAATCCTAAACATAAACTTCGTATCCTTTAGCCTAGAGAGATCATGCAAATGCCTTTTCTCCTGGTGCAAGATAAGACATGAAAGGATAAAAAGGGATTACATATACCATTCTGCTGTAAACCAAAACTCTTTTTTTTCCCCAGGTGTGTTTCCAGTTCTAAAAAAAATACTTTTGAAATGAAATCTAAATTAAACAGAAGAATACAGATCTTACATTTGAACAACAATTCAGTATGAAAGATATTAATAGTGAATGCCTATGCAAAAAATGTATTTATTAAATGAATTTCAGTCTTGTGTATATATCTTGGTTTTATTTCTTCAAAGACAATGTTTGACTATGGAAATTAAATTAACAGTAGGGAAAGTCAGGTTAAAGATAGTGGAGTTCCGCTTTTGGATAACATATATCTTTTCATAAGTTGGAAGTCTTTTGGTTTTCTTTTGTTTTTCCTCTTCCTCCTTCCTTTTATTCTTAAATGAGAGATTTTTCTAAGCGTAAATTTAAAATCAAGATTAGCTTTATCCCACAAGTCTCTGTAGTGCAAATCTGTGTCCAGAATGGCATAAAATCAATCAAATGTAAATACAACTTATAGAGGACATGTTAACTATATAACTCAGCTTTATTATCAGAGGGGTGCTGACTCTAACGCAATTAAATTGATTATTAGGTACTATTCTTTAATCAAAACATCTTTTAAGTAATTTACCAGCCAGAGCACTTTCATTCTTTCTTTGATCTTCTGCTTGATCAAGGGAACTTCTTCAGTTGTACCTCATAGTTAACTAAGTTGAGATCAGCTTTTTCAATGTGATTTAATTAAAAGATATGACCATGTCTAAAATTTATCATATTAATGGGATTTTTGTAATAATTTTCCAACTGAAATATTGTTTTATTTACAACTACATACTGAAGTGTCACAAGAAATATTATACTCTAGTATTTCCAAATAAATTTTTAAAAGTTCATGGAAGAAACAGCCTTTTTAAAACCACTTACATCCATACTTTAAAGCCTAGTTCAGTAATGTGGCAATAAGAATGCACACTGATAGAAATTTTTCCCCTGATTTATCAGAGTACTAAAGATATTTGTAACTTAGAAAGAAAAACTGAATGTAAACAAATTTGCAAGAACAGTGGGACCTGAGAGTTTTGAATGATGAGTGAATTGATTCTAAGCAGTTTTGACTTTACAAACACTAACTAATTCTTGCCTTTCCCTTGATAAGAAATGTTTGACACATCAATTAACATATAAATAAAAAATCATGTTGAGGATTTTTCCTTTTATGTTGCTATTTCCTTCTGTAATGTTGAGCTATTACCAGCTATTACCATATACTGGTAAATTTCCATATATTCAACTGAAAAGTTGTTCGATTTATATTGAGCAAGTGCTAAAAACTGTCATTCAACCTGTACCTTTGCATTCCAGTTTGAAGGCTACTATTTTATGATTAATTTGTATTAGCATATGGTTTTATTACCTTTGTCCACCACATTGAAGATACATTGCTGAGGCCTCAGGTTTTTATGTAGTGATTTGTGTTGTCCTTCTCTTTACACACATTATTATTAAAGTTCTTAGAAAGCATCAAGTGATTTTCTTTTCTGTGTTGCAATAGTCAGTGTGTGATAGTTTAATAAAAATGACTTGGTGCATGACCAAAAAGAATGTACAAATGCACTGAGCAGGATGCATTCTAACTTGTACCTAGGATATTTAAAGAATTTTATTTGCAATTGTATTATGGTAGGATGTTAATATCCTAGATAATAATGAAATATATACTTTGAAATATGGTTTTAAAAGGACTACAAGGGGAAAAGTCACTTGTTCTGTATAATAGTGCGAGAAAGTAAATTGTTGTAGTTTTTTAACACATTTCTGTGTAACAAATCTGAATGCCTCGTTTTCTATACAGTCAGTAAATACAACATAGTAGTCCTAGAAAAGACATAAAATAAATATTTGTTTGGATGTTTGCTTTTGGGGATTTTTTAATCACAACTAATTAATAAAACCATTATTGTGACTGCATACTTTTCTCAGGATGGAAAGAAACAATTTCCTAATTTACACTATTAAAAAAATACATAAATATTGAGAAAAAGAACATGAATGACTATCATTCAAATTAGCTTCCATTATGATTTTAGGTTATATTTTTACAGGGAAAAATAGAAGAGAAAACTATTAGGTTTTATTATTGTAATAAAGTGTATAGATGGCAGGAAATTTCCGCTACTACGGCTCTTCCAGGTAAATCAATGCTTTGTCAATTTATGTGTGTTCTGTTGCATTGGCTAATATTTTCAGATCATTAATTTTCTCCATTTATGGAGAGTACCAAATATTATCTATTATGCTAGCAAATTATCTGTGGTCTCACAGTAAATATTAATATTGTATTATATATGTAGGCTTGCTATTCTGCGTTCCCAAAGACTTGGTCCTACTTCAAAACACTAAGAGTTACTGAGGTGTTCCCAGTAGTGAGAAGAGGTGATTTTCAGTTTAGGAACAGTGGGCAAGAAGAAATTAATCCCCGGCTGTGAGCAGTAGGTTCTTGAAAGTACTTCTTTCCAAGTCCTTTCAGATTCACTCTCCTATGATTCCTCAGCAGGCTTATTTGAAGTGCCTGAAGCACAGACATCATTAAAATTGAGGAAAAACCCTTGACCTGCCATTTTCTCCTCTGTCTTGAAATGTTCTCTTCATAAACAATGATTTCTTATCAAAATGGTTTAAATATTTTCTATTATTACAGTTACTCAAAGTTTTCAGGCTCTTCATTTGAAGGATTTGGTAAATCAATAGTAGGTATAAGATTAACCCAGTTTAAAAACATCATAATAATTTAGAGCAATTAAACTGTAGATGCATTAGTACGGGGAGGAAAACTAAGCACATTATTAATTCTTGAATTAATCAAAATGCTGTTAACAAGTAACAATGAGAAAGCATAATTGTTCAGTATCTTTGCCCTCCTAGAAGTCCACTGCAGGGATTACTGTATGAGATAAGTTTGAAGAAGACTTCAGGATGCAGTACAGTGGGAAAGGAAGAGTTGAAGACTACTTGAAAAAAAACAGGCTTTTTCAAATATTTGACATATTTCTGCATTCATTTACACTTTTCTTTGAGAACATCCAGAGAAGAGACCAGGTTCCAGAAGACTGAGAAATGTTGAATATATATTCAGGCTTTCAGAAGAAGCGCTGAAGAATTATAGACATGCAACAATAACTTCAGTTTTCATAAAAACATGGGAACAGACAATAAAATAAATTGTATTTGCACATATGGAGGAAAAAAAGTAGAAGAGAAATAGCCAACTTGAATTTCTTCTAGCCATATTATATCAAAACAATTTCATTTCCTTCTAGAACAGGCCAACAAAACTTACAGAGGAAGAAAATACATATGTCAGTGTCATTATCCAACTAAGACTTTTGTCATTGTATGATGTTTCCAAAAGTCAGGTTGGGAAGCATGGAGGTCTAAGTGAAAGTTTCACAAGAAAGATGAAAATCTATTCAGGTAACTTTAGTAAAAGAATAGCCATTATCAGCTTACGGTTAAAAAAGATATAAAGTGGCATTCCCTGTGAGTTGCCATAGATCAAACAATCTTACTCAGTTAACTAAAAATAAAAAAATTGTTGTTACATATTTTATGTGTTTATGAATACAATAGCAAATATTTAATTTAACCTATATACATTTTAAAAATTATATTTATAAATAACGAGTTCTAGAAATACATGGTGAGGAATAACTATCTTCATAGATGAACTCCTGGCATAGGCTTTGGAAACTGATCTTTAAGAAAAGGGTGAGATCTTTGCAAAGTGAAGAAAAACACATGAAGAAGACTAGAACTCCAGAAAATTCTTGAAAACTTAATTAACAAGAACAGATTGAAACACCTGGAGATATGTTATCTAAGAGAAGGGCTGGTTAGGAACTGATAACACTCTTCAAAAACAGGTAGCCTGCTTCAAAAATTATCATCTGCTTTTTCCCGTCCATGGTTGTCACCGATTGTCCCTGTGAGATAGCGGACAGGAAGGAAGGCAACATGTTGACTCCGTGATTTCAGAAGGTAAAGAACATTTTATTAATAGAAAATCACACTTCATATAGACAGCACAGTGGAGCTAAGACCTGATTGGTCTTCAGCAGCACTTCTCACACCATTGGTCAAAGGAACACCACCTACTTGAAAACATCTTTCTATAAACAGCAGGTACAGAGGATGAGATAATAATTGTTTTAATTCTTTCTCAGAGCATTCCCAGGATAAGACTGGGAGAATATCTGTTTCGCTCTGTTACCAGGGACTGAGAATATCCACACATGTTGGCTAATAAGATTACACGTGAGATTTCTATTGGACCATAAATATAGCTTCAATAACGAGTATATACTGGGGCAGGTTGTAGTATCTTCATAATTTGTAAAAAAAAAAAAAAAAAAAGAAAATTAAAGCTGGGAGTACATAATTATTACTTTCCTAGGGCAAGGAACATCTTAAAGATTCACATCCAGATTTGTTTTCTGTTATTGGTCTTATAACTTGCAATAAACTATCCTTTGCTGATAATTTCAGATGGAGAGTTGAGCAGTCTTTGCTCTTTTTTTTTTTCCAATTTTAACTGATAGAACAATTACATCAAACAGTAGGGTTTTTTAAAATAATTCAAGGGTATTTTAACTGATCAGACTAATATGCTTTTGGTTTTGCATGGGACTTTAAGATTGTCATTTATGCCATTATATTTACATGCATAATATATATAAAAGATAATACATTTTGAGTGAGTGGGTCATGAAATTTATTTAATTTAATGCTAGACTTCCTTCTGTAGCAGTTGTCATTTATTAATATATTAATATATCAACTCTAAATGAATGTGCATATATTTGTAGGATGAAAAAATCTACAATTTTTTGAATGCTAAATTAGAAAGAGTACTTATCCTTCAAAACTGCAAACTCGTTCTTAAAATCCATTAATCAGCATGTTAGCCATCCATAGCAGAATTTTATGAAAAACACCATGCTAACCACACATTTGACAGACATGTTTCTTCAGGTAGAAATCTGCCTCCCTTTTTTAATTTATAATGAGCAAAGTTCGTGCATCAGCAATCAAAGACTGCTAAAGTCTGTAGAAGAAGCTGAACTTTATGTTTGGGTCTGCTGTTTATGTCTGAAAGGTAGCTAAAGAGGAAAATTATTGGTTCCAGGATGTTTGTTATTAAAAATGCTGTCAGAAGTGGCCTTTTTTCTTTGATAGTGCAGCACTGTGTTCACTGTGTAATTTGCAGGACAGAAACTTACCTATGATGGTTCTTGATTCCTGTTATGGAGAATGGACTACCAGTTATATAGGAAAGTTATTTTCAATCTCTTTGGCAGTTTCTCTGTTCCTTAAATGGATAAAATAATTTGTATTTTGTTTCTTTAGGATTAAAAAGCATCTGTGGTTTATTTTCACATTTGCCAGTCTAGAAGTAAATGTAATATCACTGGGTTAATATCTTGTTAATGGCCACCAGTTAAGCAATGTATACAAGATCTTTTGAAAAAAATTTTTGCTTATAAGTTGATGTGTTGACAACCAGTTTGCAATAATTTCTAGGCTAATTTGATTTGTTATTAGTCCTCCTTTTATAATATGGATAGTATCAACACCAATTCTATATTTCTAGTTTCATCCATCTCAAAACTGTTCCTAAAACAGGTCCTAATGTCTGAATTGGGAGGTACTGGATTTTTGAGAAATTACTTATATGTGAATCTTGTGTTCCAACTGGCAATTTGGTAGCTAGACTATCTGGAAAGCAATTTGAATGAGAGCATTCCGATTTTGTTTAAATATATATATGAAGTAGATAATACAGTTGAAAGTGTCACTGTAAGTACAGAGATGGGGGAAATCTTAAAGCATTTGGCACGTGTTGAAGTACCTTATAGTGCTTGTACTGGTGTGAAAACCTCACACGATTTGTACACACTGTAAGAGAGAGACATAGGAATCAGTTCTAGGAAAAATAGTCTTGAGATATTCAGGGGGAAATATCAAAGACAATAGGCTTTACATGTAGTTACTTTTGCAGGCATTGAGTGTTTTAAAGTTTAACTTTGCACTTTTAAAATGTACCTTAAAGAACAGAAGGAATAAATTTAAGTGAATCATTTGCAGTGGGAGCAAAACTGTAAAGAAATCTGGAAGCTTGATTTTAACCTGGCATAGTTTTCATATGCATTGTTTTCAGTTTTAATTTCATTGTTTTAACTTGAGGAAGAATATTCTTTAATTATTGTCTGCTAAACAGATTTTGGTTTTGACAAATCTGTCCTTTCCAGCCCTTCCTGAAATAATAATTGAAAAAAGTTTGATATACTGGATACAAGATAGATGATTTCAGTTTTATTGATTCTATAATCTAGTTTGGATGTTTACAATCAAACACTTCACCGAATCTGTGCCTAGCTAAATAATGTGGTTTGAGTTTTTGAAGTTCAGAACACTGAATATCTTAAACTGAACACTGTTGTGACTGTCTTTGATGGCTGAGAGAGAGCAAAGTTGAAAATAAGCCATATGTCTAGAAGCCAAAGCATGGTGAGTACGTTGCTCTTTCTCTCTGCCACTTCTTACTCGTTTTTCCCTTCTACAGCATTGGGAAGAGCAAAACTTCTTTTTTTCTCATGTAGGGCAACTGACTACAAAATACTAGTTTCTGAAAGCAAACATACACACAAAAATTAAACAGATTTTAGTGATTTTTTTTTCTAATCATTTTGGGAACTATATGTCTTCAAAGTTTCAGTGTGTTCTGAAGAAAGAAAAGAATTTAGGAGATTTTAACTTGTTATGGTGTGTTTAATATTGAATTAGAATTCAATTGGATAAAGCCAGAATATATGTACAGGGTACAGGCTGAGTTAATCTTTCCCCATATTTGTACTATTATTTTCATGCACACTACTGGGACATGTGACTGTTAGAGTAGAACCTTTTGCTTTCATTATTCATGCATTTCAGGCCACATTGTTAACCTAGTATTTCTTTTCTACTTATTTTACAACAGGTCTTTTAGGTCTTTACATATATAGAAGTAAATATATTGAGCTGACAGAAAGAATTTGCTTAATACTGCTTAGGGAAAATCAAAAAAGGAAAAGCTGAACTGGGCTGAAACACAGTTATTAAATGCTATTGATTGAATATACAGAATAAACTGTTTTAGATATTTATATATACAAAATATGCATTTTCTTTTTTTGTAAAGGAAGCTTAGAAAGTTGAGGGTTTTTTTAATTATGTGTAGTGTGCAGACCATTGAAAAATAATTGAAAATTCCTATTCCAACAGAAATCATTTTGAGAACCACACTTGCAGTTATGATTCTGCCTGTACGTCAGTTAATGCATGTTTTAATTGACTCCATGATTTATATCCAGGTTTCTTTTCAGTTTTAAAATGACATTAATTTAGTGTTCAAATTCATAAGCAATTTTCCTTCAGGGTAGCTGTGTTCCTTGCATTGAAGTCTGCTTCTGGAATCTGTACAATTTTGCACTCCTTTCTTGCATTGGATTGTGTTAAGCACATGACTGCATTACACATGTTAAAAAAATGAAACTAAAAAATTAATTTAGGGGGAATAAAAGTGAAAGAGAAAAGGAAGCCATAATTCTGAAATTTATTTCTATTCACTTACATGTGTGCATTTTTCATTTGTCTACATTTAAGACTTCTTCCAGCCCATCATGGCACAAAAGTTCTGACAATGATTTATTCGTCTACATCACTATAAAGCAAATAGAACTTAGGTATACTTTTAAAGTTTTTATTAAATGAACATTAATAGGCACCTACTCTTTTTAAAGTATCAGTCCACTGTATCTCTCCCATTTTTAAAAAAGGAATTTGACTGTATATGCTCAGTGAATTTTTGTTTGTGCATACATTTGACTGTAGTTAATAATATACTGACACCCATCCTTAATGGCTTGAATGCTTGAATAATATTTATGATTTTTGTTATAGCATGTTTCTGCTTGTATTTTATTAACCCAAACATATACCTCTGATTTTATTTCTATGCTTCTTTTTAAACTCCCCACAAAAATATGAAACCATGCAACTTTCTATTACATTCATAATAATTTTGTATTTTTTTTCCTAAATACAAATCTAGTAGGATTGACTATAGTTAAAGAATTTTAACGAATTATCAGTTATCGTTGAATATGTTTTCCTTTAGCTTTGCATATGACACTATGATTTACCATATTATTCCATATATCTTACAGTGCTACAGCTTTTTTAGCACTGAAAAGCATAACAAGAAGAAAATTTCTTTTGGTGTAGAATATTCCTGTAATCTTAAAAAAATTTCAGCAACTATCTCACATGACATAGCATGATATGACCAAGATCTCTGCTTCATAAAAGGCTGCAGGGCCCAGCTTTAGTTGTATGATAAATGAATTTGTGGATTGTCATGATCTGGTTATTAAAGCTATTAGAAATGGCTCTGCCCAAATTAAGGTGCAAATAAGACCATATGCCAAAGTCAATAATATGGGTTTTACTTAATAGTAAATATGAGAAAAAGAGAGAGAGAAACAGAGAAAGAAATAGAAAATAAGTGGGGGGGGACAGAAAGAGAGTGACAGAGACAGGATAGAAAGAAAATATCCCCATCCTGGATCCCAATGATGTTCTGTTGATCCTCTCCAGCTGTTCCTGGTGGTTATGGTCCCCCTGATAGAATCTGCTCTTAGACTCTGGGTTTGTTGCATCACATGTGGTCCTGTGGTGCAAGGCCTCAGGAATGACTCTGGGGCCACTGCGGGGGGCCTTGGATGGATTAAGGCACCGCCTCAGCTGCCTCTCACATGAATGTCCTGTGGATGTGGCCTTCCCAGGGTTGGGGGTTCCATAGCCAGTTTGTGTAAGGATGGATGGGTTCACTGCCCCTGAGCAGAGGTTACAACACACCAGGACTTCATCCCCTCACCTCTGTTGGGGGGGAAATCTGTGGAAACCTGCTCCCAGCAAATGGGTCTGTGGGCTACGGCCTCCCCCACCCCAAAGCAATGATTCTTAACACAGCTGTTGGGTTTGGCTTGCATTCTTTTCCTTGTTTACTTGTTTACTTCTCCCCAGGCCTGAGATGATAGAAGAATGGGTTTCCCCTTGTCTAATCTCAGGAGTTTGACTTTCAGCCCAAAGTTCCAGTCAGGCATTCTTTAGGAAGTGGTGGGCTTCGATGGCCCCTTTATACAGTTTTGCTGTAATGAGAAAAATTAGTGTCAACATTTAAGGCATGAACTATCTCAGTATCTGATATAGACTCAAACAGAAATGTCTGCTTATAACTCTAATGTTATTTTTGGTCTACATTTATGTGATTTCTTAATGATCAGCTGCAGAACAATGTGATGAAGTATATTTATCATGTAACTTTGCCCTAAACTAAAATTTAGGAATTATATCAACCTTCTGAATTTCAGAACAGCTTTGAGTAATCACTATTTCTCTGAGCTGACAGAAAGAAAACTCTGAGTTTTAAGAAAGGAAAATTGTGGTAGATTAAGCTGAGGACAGCTTTTCTCCCATGATCTTGGAGGGACAAGCTGAATGTTCAAACTCTTACAGCCTTTAAAAACTTTTAAATCTTAAAAATCTTCTTGAAGACATTTCTGTGTGCTACATGAGTACTCAAACACAGAAACAAAAAGATTGCAGGGAGGTATCAATTCTGAATTTTAAAATTGTAGAATGAATAAGTAAATATTGTCTTTTTTTTAAAACTCAATATTTGTGTTAAAAGAAGAATTTTATTGTACTTTCAAATGTAAGAAAGCCATATGAAAGCAAAATATTAGCAACTTTACCTATTTTCTTAGGAAAATTCATTATTATTTTTATTACCCACATGCTCTGATACCTCAGGAAATGATGCCTCAGGTTTTAGCTTTTATATTTTTCAGATTCTGTACTGCTTTAGTGCACAGGTCTGAGTTTCATATTAGGAAACAGTAAGCTCTCTTCACAGAGTAGGTAGATGAAACAATTCCTTCTCCAGCTGGGGACCAAGGACAAATGATCCAAATTTCAGGCCCAAGAGCATAAACAACAGTTTGAAGAGAGAAACAACAGACTGAAGAGAGAAAAAAAAGAAGGATGGGACTTCATAACCTAAAGCTATAATTAGACAACTCCAACATGCTAAAGAACCAGAACCTATAAAAGTGTGAGACCCGTGTCCAGTCATCCATTTTGTGA
This sequence comes from Leptocoma aspasia, assembly GCA_013399835.1. Lineage (NCBI taxonomy): Eukaryota > Metazoa > Chordata > Aves > Passeriformes > Nectariniidae > Leptocoma > Leptocoma aspasia. The sequence goes on from VXAX01000815.1 coordinate 306,297, forward strand.
CTATTTTTGGGTTCATCTTGAGTGTAGCCCTGTCTGGGCTCTTGTACTGCCCAAGGTGTATCCATTGAGGCCTTCTAATAAATACCTACTTTATTCTTTAACTCTGTCTAGTCTCCGTTCTAGGCCAGCCTTCTCAAGGCATCAGTGTTAGAGATGTTGGAGATCCCAAGTGTAAGATCATAGTCACGTTTTCTTTGGCAGAACTAAAGCATATAATAACCAGTAATAACCAGAATAACCAGACCGCAATGAAAGAATATTAACTTGAAATTAACATTGCAGATTATATATTGGATGAAATGTTTAGTACTGGGAATGTGAGCCCAATAAAGACTAACTTAAAAAGATAAGTTTAGTGAGTGACTTGGTAAATAAATAAATTAGGCGGTATGTTTAGTTTATAGCTTCCAGATCATTAAACCCTGAAATGTGACAATTGCAAGGTTTTTGAAATCTGTTTAATAATGACCTAACTCAACTATGGCTTCAGATCTTTTTTTCTCTCATTATTCAGTGTCTTGAAACAGCCAAGAGCATCCAGGATTTTACAGAAATATGCTTGGAATAATCCTCCCTTAACAATTTTTCAGTAGATATCCTAATATGTAATCACTGACCATAGGTGCAACTACAGTATGATGTCCTATGAGTAAAGGAGATCTGGAAATCAAAGCAACCTTTCCAATTCCTAAGACACTAAGATTGATAAAAAATTTAGGTAGAACACTCTCTTTTATAGACTACACATTTCTTTTATCTGAGTTTTTGGAGAGACAATATAGATTTAAACAGGTATCAGAATAAAATTTTGGTTATAGATGAGAAGGCTGTGTAGAACTCAATACTTTGATCATAGAACCTGAAAGTTTGACATAGAATACTCAAAATACAATGCATTTTTTTGCTAGGTTAAAATGGAAACATTGGAAATGTTGTTTTATATCTGTTTAGGGGTTTTACTACTGGGGGGCCACGATATTGTGGCTGTGCCCAATAAACCGAGATGGGGGTTCACCCAGACTTGCCCTGTATCCAGATGCTGGCCAAGTGGCTGCTGCTGAGGGGGTTGTCCTCAGAGGGACCACGGGTAGCTAGGCACTGCAGGCTGCTCAGCCAGGCACCTGGGAACAAGTCCAGGCTGGTCTGGGGCCCCGGGAGAGCAGAGAGATGGAGCTGCCCCTTGCAGGGGTCAGCACCTCAGGTTACCTCAGTGGAAAGTCCTCTAGACTGGTGAAGAAGGATGAGCCAGACCTGGGGAGAGGTTTTTCAGTCTTTATTTCAGTTCCATTCAGTCGCTGTCCACAGCCTCTTTCCCCTGGATGTCCTGCTGACTCTGCCTTGGTGACTCCTTGCTGACTCTTTGATGACTCTCCTGACCATGTGGTCACCTAGCCTTTTATACTGGGAGAAGGGCCATGGGATAGAACAGGTAGCCCACCAACCAGGTGAAGAGAAGGGTGAGTTCTGAGGGGATGTGGACACATAGGGCGCCCTGTCCTTTGGGGGCATTCTTTGAATCTTGACCAATCACACGACGGCCTTCTGGAATGTCCCCGAGATAAGACGACAATAGACCAGACAGGTTTTGTGTATTGGCCTGTTACCTGGGTGGGGGAAGGGGAAGGGTGTACCACAAGGAAAAACCCAGAGGGGACAGGATTTTGGGAATATGCTTGAAAGCACATTACAACATTTTAGCAAAGTTTTATTATAATGCTTGGCCTGTAGTTTGGCCAAGTGCTTAGTTTGGCTTCATTGTGATGAACTGCAAGGCGATTTGACAAATAAGAAAAATTACTGTTTTTCCGACTGTGTGACAGTCATAGAAAAGTCACTAGGTATGTACAACCATAAAGAAAAAACATGTTTGACCCTCTACCCTTTTGAGAACCAAAATGAAACCTAGCTCAGACTGATACTAGTTCCTAATTTTTATAATTGTTCCAAATGAATGTAGTTTCAACAAAAAGTTAATTGTGAGTTATTGTTATTCTGGTTAAAGCACATGAGTCTTTAACTGCATGTGTCTCTCCTCTTTTTTTTTTTTTTTTAAAGATGCATTTATTGCTACTTGATGGAAAGGTTCAGCCTTTTAGATGATAATCATTAATAGATTTCAAGTGCATGTGGCAGCATTTTAAGTGAAATAATAGAATTCCATCATATTTCCAGATGTCTTAAAATATTCTGTTTTATTTTAAACCAGTACTTTCTCTTACAAAATGAAAATCAGCATATCTCAGAATAGAATACATTTGAGAAGTGTGGTAGAGAAGTAGGCTTCCTGTTAGATATAGAACCACCTAAACCTGGCAAATGCTAAATAAAGGGTATGCAGTGTCTCACAGAATCAAAGTTCTTCAAAGAGCATACTTTGTCAGTGTGATAGCTGTTAGATATGTATCAGAAAAGACCTGTATGAATGACCAAGTTAGTCTCTACTGGAGCTCCTAGCAGGCTTTTGCAAAGATACTGGGAAAAAAGTAAGACATTATCAACACGAAACATAGAGAATGTTGAGGTTATTTATAGTCTGGTAATTTGTGCGTAAATAAAAAATGTCTACAATTAATGCATTGTCTGTTCAGTTCTGCTGGAAACAAATTGTAATCCAATTAAATACTCAAATTTATTTTGGAGTTTGCAGTTAGTTTGCCAGATCAGACCACAGTGCTTAGCACCTTGTTAAATTATCCATTAAGTTTATGATTACTAAGAAAACAAGTAGCTATAGCAACACACAGGACAGCACTTGGAATAAGCTTTGTTTGTTCCAGTGGCTCCAGTCACAGGTAAATAGGCAAAGGCAAATCAAACATTGTCCTTTATTTCAAAGTAAATATAGACAGGGTGAAAATACAGTTATGCAATTTAAATACCTGATGGTAAATCTGGTTATCATATTCCACGTGATTCTGTTCCTTCCCTGTCCTATGTATAAAAACAGAGAGAGGATGATCAAAGTAATTTATATATAAACTAATGAGAGAATAAATACATTACACCATTGAAGGTAAAAGCAAGATAACTGAAGAAATTTTTATAGAAATCTACATAAACACATGAAGGATGGGAAAAGTGAATAAAATATTTTTTTAAAGGTTTCTTTAAATTAAATGCAATTAAATTGGGAACTCATTGCACATGATGTTATGGAAGCTGAAATTGTAAATGCATCCAAGTAGCTATAGGCAGTGCACATAAAAAGAGACTGAAGTCAGTTTTACAATATTTAACAGATGATAGTAGGAAAAGGACAATTAACACTTAAAATTGCCAGACAGGGTTGAGAATTCAATACAATTAGAAGTGTCACTCTCAGCAGAGACATGGGATGTGTCCAGACTCTTCTGGAAAGCAAGAAATTTCAAAGGTCTGGACATAAGATTTCATATGGCAGTAGGTATTAGAGCCACTTCTTGTTCCTGAATCCATTTTCTCTGCTTTTATACAGCAAATAGGTATTATATATATAATATTAATATAGCAAAGGAAGCAAATCAGACACTTTTCAGAAGGACTCAAACAATCCAGAAATGGGGGAAGGACAAGACAAACTGATCGGGGCAGAGTCTCATTTCAAAAATTTTCTGTGAAACAGAGTCTGGATTGAGAGTCTAAGGTCTTGCAGAAGGCTCACGTGGAAATCAACCCAAAACGTTCTCAGAGAGGGAGAAAGAGAGTCCCTTTAGGCAAGAATTAAGTGATTTTTACAATAGAGAGATATAAGTCATCCTAGTTCAAGCAACCACTAGATATTGCTATATTCTATTTTCACCATCTATGGATGGATAGCATCCAATAGATCTTAATGTTTTCTGATCTTTCAGAGCAATTTTATTTTTTCAGGGAGTTTTCTCAACACCAAGTTGCCATTAAAATCCCTTGATTTTGTACTTATTGATGGATATTTCTGGTTTCTGTGCACCCCGGATGAAGTTCAATGAGGACAGTTACCATTTTCCATTTCTGGTACACAGGTCTAGCCCTCAAGTTTTCTAGTTCATCCTGGAAGGCCACTCTGTGTTAGTCTTTCTTGGCAGACAATTTCTTCCGTTCAGTAATTTTTCCCTTCTAATCAGGCCAGCTTTATAGTTGCTCATATCAACACATGAAGATGTTTTCATCTCTATATTTGAGTTAAGAAACAGTTGGAAGAGACCCACAAGAGTCATGGAGTCCAACTCCAAAGTGAATATCCCACACAGGGATTTAACCTGCAACTTTGGTGGGATTCGCACAAAGATCAACTGTATTATATTTAGTCTTCCCTGGAAGTTACACTCATGTTAGAAGTTTGGATTTTTTCCTTTTTTTTCCCTTTCCTTAATGAAATCTTCTCCCATTTGTTGCCTAAGAGATAGTAATCACAGTAGTTAAGAGGCAAAGGATGTGGCTGGGAGGAGGAGGAGAGGGAAGGGTGCAGTTCGCTGCTCTCTCTTGGCTGAGGGGCTTTCTCTTGGGAAGTGCAGAAATACCACGAGATTCTGGCTGGGGGTGCGGGGCTGGGGCTGTGCCTTGCTCTCACTCTCTCTCTCCCAGGATCCGAGTGGACAGGTGTGGTTTTGGTTCTGGACTGTTGAGACCAGAGGATTCACTGCCACTGCAGAGCTTTTGTCCTTCACTGCATCTCCTTATCATGGGTGAGCGTCTGCTCCCAAGAGCAGGTGTTGAACTGGGACCTTTCCAACACCCAACCCCACCGGGAAGGGGAGCCCAACACCCGATCCTTTCCTGGAGGGAGACTCTCCTGGCTGCTTACGGCAGCTGCCTGCAGCAACCTACTGGCAGCTTGCTGCTGCCCAGCCCCACTCTTTTCTGCCACTGCTGCGGGTTTTTTGCTACACTTTAACACGACTCCCATGGCTCCTGCCACGGCTCTGGAGTCTTTGCTACCCTTTGTTGGCCACCCTGGATGTGGCCGCCTCTGCTGTTCCAGCCGGCTGCTCTGAGGGTCCTGCTGCAGCCCGTTTCGCCATTCAGAAAACACTGGGCTCAGCTGGCGCTGGGATTTGTAAAGGAAGGCCCTTTCCCGTTCCTGCTGCCGGCCCGCCCGCCATTACCCACGTGAGGGAGGCGGCCGGACTGGCGCCACAGCGCCCCCTGCAGCCTCGGGAAATCACCGCACCCGCCCGGCCCGCCGGGAGCCACCAGCGCCCCTGCTGGCTGCGAGTGGAACTGCACCAAGGGGGAAGGTGCCGGCGGCCGCGAGAGGCCGGGCCTGGGTTTGTGTTCTGCTCGGTGCCACTGCCAGAGCTGGGGTTTGTTTGTCTTGTTATGCACGTACATATGGAGTAATAAAGAACTGTTATTCCTTCTCTTATATCTTTGTCTGAAAGCCCCGTAATTTCAAAATTGTAATAATTTGGAGGGAAGGGGGATACATTTTCCATTTCAAGGGAGGTTCCCACCTTCCTTGCCAGACACCTGTCTTTCAAGTCAAGACAGCTCAGGTGATTCAGGTAATTTAGTGTCAAAGGGAGATCAGAAAAGATCTTCCATCTGATCCTAATCAAGAGAAGAGGTATTCTAGGTGATCAGATGACTCTCCTGTTTGGACACGGTAGTGAGTGACCCAGAGGCATAAGAAAGTGATATAGGCTTTATTTAAAAGATATCCAGCCAAAGCAAAGATATTACTAGTCTTCTTCAGGTTTGGCTCCAGAAATAAAGTTATTAATGATACATCAAGCAAACTGGAGGAACATATCTGAGAGGGAGTAAAAGTGATAGTATGGAAACTCACAGCTATAATTATATTAGAGGGTACTATGGAGTCTGTTTCAAGGACTGGCAGTAGTTCACATCAAGTAGCCCAGTACCAATCTTCACAACCTGTCTGAATTTGCAGCTAATGTCTCTATTTCCCTCTTTCTTTCCTTAGTCATCTGCCACAACCAGTTATACACATTTAGCAGTAGAGACGACCAGCTGACCTGGCCAAATGGAAATTAGGATTGTGCATCAGGTATTCCCAATTATATTTCCTGTCCCTCCTCTATAAAGAAACAACACTTTTCAGAAAATCCCATCAGTGTCCTCCATGACGTCTCATGGCCGCTGCACTTATACCCTTTAGAAGAGCCCTTGGAATTGTCTCACATTCTGGATGCTCTGTGCTGCACGGTCCCCTATCCTCCCTTTGAGCAGAAAGTTTTCTAACATTTGGAGAAAAGCAAGTTCCATGATATTTTGTGAGATAGCAAGAATACATTCTGGAGTTGTTTCAGCTAAGCTGGATTCATGTTAATCCAATATTCTGATGCTAACTTTAGGAAGAAAAAGAATAGTAGAAATGCAAAGTAGAAAAAAGTTTTGCTTAAAAACTCATTCATCCTTTATTTAAAAATATTTTCATACACATCTTCTATTCTTCTATGATCAGAAAATTGCATGTTGAAGTCATGGTACAGGAAGCCAGGTTTGGTTGCAGATAAGTTAACTGACATACCTTTCTTAGCTTTTTTCTTAGCATGGATATGACATTGTGTTCCTGTAACAGACGTAATGAGCTACAGTAAGACATACAAACCTCCAAAATAAAACTGAACTCTGTGGACTACTACTTACTTTAGAATTTGCTGCATTTTGGCTGGCCTTTAGTGCATGTGGACTGTTGAGAAAATTTGCCATCTTGTGGCCTTTAAGAAAATGCTGTGTTTCTCCAAACTGGGCATCCATTGGTGCTACACTGGCCTCTGAAAGATTTCGTGTGCTATATACAGAGAGAAAATGTGAGCATCTGGCATTTAAACTATATAAGATTCCCCTCTAATCAAAACTGTCTTCTAGAATAGGAAAGTCAAAACATTTTTGTAATGTAAAACAATAAGATGTGGTTTGTTTCCTTAAGACTAAATTATACATTAAGAAACTGCATATCCAGTGCATTTATTCATTCCAGTTAGAACAACCTGTTACAACCCTTCAATGGAAAAAGTTGGCTTTTCATCACCTTGAAGTTCTGATCTAGTGGCTTTTGAAGATCTTATTGATGATTGATGTAAAAAGCATGGAAAACTTCATGGAGAGTTTGTGACTTTTGTTTTTTTCCTTATCACAGGTTTTATCATTGGAATTCAACTTTTTATCTGAAAATGCTCACAATATTCCCTCTGTATTGTACAATATTAAAAAATATTTTATGTCTTTTACCAAAATTTAGTTTTCTTCTTTGTACATCTCTATCATTATATCTTCCTGATGGATGTTCATATGTACTATTAACTAATAATATTTCATAATATTTAATCCCAAAGAAGCAACCAAAATCTTTATGCTCACAGTTGTTAACATAACTTGTTGTATTACAATTTGAAAATATAAGGTATATCTGTGTACAATGCAGCTTCATGAATGCAGCATATCTGTTACTCTCTGTGACTGCGAGCAAAGGAGCAAACATGGATAAAATGTTGTAGGTTTTGGGTAATGTTTTTCTTCACTGATAAAGTAAATCACCATAAGACATCATGAAGTTTGAAACACATCATTGAGATAAGTATTTTATTTTTGTCTCAGTGAAAATCAGTGAGTAATACTAACTCTGTTTTTAATTACCCAAAGCTGTGGTTGCTTTTGCATATAGCCTCACCGTTAAGCTCTGGAGATGAAATACCAGCTAAGCAAAGAATAAATAATTGCAGACATTTAATTTAGCTACTAGAAATAAATCACATAATGAAAGCTGTAATAATATTTAGAAAAGATGTCTTCATTCAATGACTGGTCCTGCCTCTTTTAAGATGCTCTTTAATTTTACTAAATTCCAATATTTTTGTAGAAGTTTCAGAACGGTATTTTCCAAACAAGAAAATATTTTTATTTTTTTACTGTTTTACTTATGAATGTTTCCAGAAGTCAGCATTCTGGAAGTGAACATCTATTCTTTAAAATTTTCCATTATGAATTCAAGAGTTTTCATTACAATTCTAGGTACAGAAATATTTGAAGAGGACAGTAGGAGAAAGGAGAAGAAGATAATGAAAACTGTGCTTGTGTTTAGTGTTGAGTGTTTAGGCTGGTTTTCTCCCTGAAAATGCTAGTTGTATGTATATCACAATTGTACGTGTACTAATTGCACGTTTATCACATGAACATGATATCATTGTTAGAACTTAGCCTGTTGACCCATTGAGTGGAGCTGAATGAAAACACCCACCCCAGAATAAGGATACAAAAAATATAACACAGACTAGATATATAGTCTGTGCTTTTTCCAAACCAATCTATTCCTACATATGAAAACAGTAATTTTCTTTTTTCTCCTAGACTGCCTGCATACTTTTCTCCATCTGTACCCTGCTTCATCCAGACCACTATTACTAGTCAAAGAGAAAGAACAATAGAAACAGTCTTTTTTAGATGGAAAAGGAGTTTACAAAACTCCTCACAAAATAGGATTACATGTACAAGTGTGTACATACAATTAATGCAACCAAAGAAATTTCTTTTGCTCCCTGACAGCTGAAGAAGAGGGAGGAAAACAAAACATAAAAGTGTATGCTGTTATTGAGCTCATTGTGCAACATGGGATGCTGCTTTGAGCAAGCTCTGTGCCAGATGTCATTGAGATAAATTAAACACAGAGAGTGGACACTCTTGTGATGACATTTTAAGGTCATGAGAAAGCTATGGAAAGGGCAAAAGTTCATCTAAAAAGAAGGTTGTTTCTTGTGATATGATGGTAAACATGCATGCTTCTCTAAGCAGATTTATTATGCAGTTACTTGTCATAATGTTTGCCTTGACTGTAAAGTCATTGGGAGTTTACACCCACTGAACACTGATTCAGCTGAAGTGATAACATAAAGTGTTTGGCAAAAAAGACATGAACTGATTGCTATTCACAAACAAATTTTTTTGCAGATATGTATGTTAAAAACACACTTGAATCTAAGCAAAAATTTGAAAGTAACCTGAATATGCTATTATTGATCAAATCTATAAAGCAAATACTTGCATTATTGCAGGTATTCTGAAAAAATTCCTAAAATATTAGGCTTATAATATTCTGATTAAAAAAACCATATGAATGTCTTATGTTTTCCTTAAAAAACATATTCTGTAACTTCCCTCCATGCATGATTTTTGGAGGGTCTGAGTGTTGTCCAGCTATTAATTAAAAATCTTTCACATCCTTTTTCTTATGATTTCTATTCACTGGATATTTTAAAGCTGAAATGTGGAAGGCAGAAACTGTAAAGCCTTCCACAGTAGAAAGTCAGAGGTAGTGAAATACCAACAACTGGTGAGGTGTCAGCTTTGATTCTATTTCTATGTATAGAAAGCCCCAGTAATAGGGAGTTTCTTTAATTCATTATCTGAATTATTAAAAAAAACCAGGGTTTTTTTGTTTCTTGGAAGACACTGAAATAATATGAAAAAATAAAAATACTTCTGTTAAGATTGTAGGCACACACATCTTGATAATATTTAACTAAATTTAATCTCTTTTATTAAACAAAAAGAAAATTAAACAAATAGTGATCTAAAGAGGGATAAAATTTTGGTTTTGTTTTCCTGTTGTAAGGAGGAAAAGTAGAGTTGACTACTATTCACAAAATGGGATCTCACCATGCTTTCTAGTAAAATTTAAGAGGTGCTGAACTTCAATATATCCCCTTGATAAAAAACAAAAACAAAAACAAAAACAAAAAAAAACCAAAAACAAAAAAACCCAAACAAAAAACCAAAAAAAACCCAAACCACAAAGCCTAAGGTTTAAACTTAATTTTTTGAAATACTAAATTGATACATAATAGATACATATATATCTTCCCTATGCTTAGTGACTGCAATTTTTACATGCAGTTTGAAAATTCTATAACATGCAGAAAAAGTGACCTGTTTCTCTGGTATTGAAGACACTGAAATCAAAAATAATAATGTTAAGACAGTGATCATGCATTTATGTTGGGGTTTTTTAACCAAGATCATAGTAGTGTATTTTCTTGGGGTTTTTTATATGTTTGGAGTTTTTTCACTTATTTTTTCTGAAATTAAGCAGATGACCTTTATTGCCTGTTCAACACAATGTGACAGACTTTGTGTCTGCAATTGTCTTGTTAAGAAAAACCACCATGCTCTTTCCCAAAACCACATTAAAATGACAATTTAAAGATGCTAAAGTGTTACCTTAATTGTAGGACTTATCATCTATGGAATAATTTCAATTTTAAGACATAATCTGATATAGCATACACTTATTCTGTTTCAGTCTTTCATCCTGCTCTCAAAACACAGAAAAAAAAGGTGGAGAATAAAGTACTTCATGTTTTTGCCACTAGCATAATCTAGCTACTTCTATGTAATTCTTATAGGTTCTTTTAAAATGAGAACTAACAGCTGCAGATTCTTTTTTTGTTTGTTTTTGTTTCAAAGTAGAGATATTTAATGGAAACGTGAATCTATCTTTGCATGCAAAAGATTAGGCTGGAAGGCTCTTATTTATCATGTTTGTAGCAGGCAGCATGTGACAAAGATACGTTTCAGGCTCCTATCAGTCATTTTAGAAGGAAGGTACTACTTATATTCACTTTCCACGTAACCATGTGACAACTCAGTATTCCACTACAGACAAAACTGCTGCATCCATCAGCTGGTTTTCAGTACTATAGCATTTCTTTTATTTTTCTGACATATTGATAAAAAAGGCAATAATGTGAAATCCAACCTTGTTTAACAGTGCAGTTAGTGGTGTGAAATCCTGAAAATAATGAAAGCTGAAATAATGTCACTTATTTCTAAGCTTATATTTGCTAAAGCTAAGAAACTTCAGAAGAACTCAATAAAACCATGCAAAATATGTAAAATATTCTAGATTTATGGAGTGGAAAAATTCCATTCTTTTCACTTCTGCTCATCCCCTGCCCCACACCACAATCCATGAACCTCTTGGATTCTTTGTTCTTAAAGTCTCATATGGATGCAATACATAAATCATATCAAAATATAGTGTGAGAAATTCTGAGGTTTTTCAGTCTCTAATAAGACCATATTTCAGGGACAGAGTTCTACAGTAAGAAATTTACTACCATTGAAATCCACTCAATACAATTTATTTGCCCCTATGCTGATCATGTACTTGTGTAAAATTGCATCTTCCTGTGTCATAACAGTATTATGAAATACTTACTGGTTTTCGTCATGTCTACCTAGCAAACTTACTCTATTTCAAGGCAAACTAATTTCTATCCTGATTATTACATCTATCCTTCACAGATGCCACAGGTCTCTGCAATTGCTACTGCTTCTTCTCCATAGCACTAGGAGAAAAAAAAAAAAATAGAGAAAATGTTTAACTATTCAGAGTTTTCTTCTTTTGCAGTTCAAAAAATTCAAGAAGATTTCTACAGCAATGGCAATGAAATGATACCAAAGCAGACTGGTCAAATTGAAGGATTAAAAATACATCTAGTCTGTAAAAAGCTGAAAGAAAGGAATTTGTGGATCTTTTGTTGATTAAGAGGTATTTTGCAGATGTTTATGTTACTAGAGTGTTTCAAAAGACAAATGCACAGGGTTCAAAGGAGTAAAACTTGGTAAAGCCACATGTGGATTTTTCTTGGTAGATATCATGGTTCAACCCCAGCTAGCCATCGAGCCCCACACAGCTGCTCAGATCCTGCCAGAAGCAGGATCAGGAAGAAAACAGAAGGGTAAAAGATAGAAAACACATGGGTTTAGATAAAGACACTTTTATAGGGAAAGCAAACGCTATGCATACAGGCAAAGCAAAACAAGGAATTAATTCAGTGCTTCCCATGAGCAGGCAGGTGTTCAGCCATCTCCAGGAGAGCAGGGACCCATCATACGTAATGATGACTTGGGAAGTCAAATGCCATCACTTCAAATGTCCCCCCTTTCTCCTTTTTGCCCCCATTTTATATACAGACATTAAGACACATGGTCTGGAATATCCCTTTGGTCAGTTTGGGACACCTGTCCTGGCTGTGTCTCCTCCCAGCCTCCCAAGCATTCCCAACTTCCTTGTCAGTGGGGCAGTACAAGAAGCAGAAAAGGCCTTGGCTCTGTGCAAGCCCTGCTCAGCAATAACAAAAACATCCCTCTGTTATCAACCCTGTGTTCAGCACAAATCCATAACACAGCTCCATAACAGCCACTGTGAAGAAAAATAACCCTACCCCAGCCAAAATCAGCATGCTAGATGAAGTGATAATTCTTTCAATGGCCATTCTAAGTGCAGTATCAAGAAAATAAGCTACATTACTTGTATTAGCACCAAAATAAACATGTCACAAAGGAAAATACAGAGTTAAATCTTACCAAGTATGTTTAAATTTTATCACAAAACGAAGGACAGAGGTCCCAAGCCAAGTGATAACTATGATATGTGATAGCACACATTTAACGTTTTGTTTTACACAGACTCACTGGCAGGTCTAATTAAAAATTAACACATATTAAGAGAAGTTTGAAGACCTTGGAGGACAAAAAGTTGTAAATACCTATTTTTTAAAATTTTGATTTTATTTTTTCATTCTTGCTTAACATTTTGTCTATTTTATAAACGGTGTTAATTTTATTTTCTTGTGAAAGCAAGATAATATTCCGAGTATAAATATTGTTTCACCAAAAAGAAAGAACCAGCATCAGAGTAAAAGAATAAAAAAGATCTCACGTGGCTTCCCCATTACTATCTGAGTTATACTATTAAATTTTATCTGTGACGTATCTTCTGCTAGATTTTTTTCAATTAAAGAATGCTTTATTCACTTTCTACCTAGACAGATTTTTGTACTGCAAGATTTTAAAATAAGCCTTTTTTTAATGCTCTTTTATGTTATGTTATACATTCTGTTTTCTTCTGTTCATTAAAAACCAATTCAGCAGCCACCTAGGATAACAATTCCAGTGCCTTGTAAGTAGGAGCAAGAGAACAACAGGACCTTCTTGCTGGCGATTGAAGAGACTCCATCGCCTGTATGCAAGAAGCGAGTTTATTGATTACAGAGCTCAGCATATATACCTCTTCAGCTATAGCTAAAATTAGGAACAATCAAAACATTTTACATTTCCAAGTAACATTGCTTAATCATAGCTTTGCACAAACGCACGCAGGCACGTACAGTGTTGCATGGTTTCTCATAAAGGAAGCATACCAAGCACACCCAAGCACACTGTTATCTTTGCTTCCTCATTCAGGGCTCTGCTTTCTGCAGCCAAGGTTTGTGCCCTCCCAAAGCTAGGACTTAGTCTGCGGCGGTAAGCTGAGCAGTACTCTCAGTCCTGCTTTCTAGCTCTATTCCCACACCTTCTTATTCTGTGCTGCTTACATACCATCTCTGGTTTTGCTGAGAATTTTATGTATGGAATGGAAAAAGGACTTCTTTAACGAGGCTGGTGAAGAGTCTGGAGTACAAGTCCTGTGAGAAGCAGCTGAGGGAATTAGGATTGTTTAACATGGAGAAAAGTGGGCTAAGGGAAGATCCTATTGCTCTCTTCAACTACCTAACAAGGTTGTGGGGTGAACCTTGGTTCCCCTCCCAAGCAACAAGCTATAGCATGAGTAAAAATGGCTTTAAATTTCCTCAGGGAAGGTTTAGATTGAATATTGCTAAAAATGTTCTCATGAAAAGGGTTATCAAGCTTTGCAACAGGATGCACACGGAATGAGCTGTCATTCCTAGAGATATTTCAAAGAGGCATAGATGTGGTGATTAGGGGCATGGTTTACTGGTGGGCTTGGCAGTGCTGGGTTAATGGTTGGATTCAATGATCTTAAAGGTCTGTTCTAAAGTAAGCGATTCTGTGGGTCTACATGTGTTCTGGGACCTTCAAAAGCACTTAATCGTTCTCTTTTTTTTATTCTCTCCCTTCACATACCAAAAACTCTCACTGTAATACTGTTCTGCTACAGCTGTAGCTCTGTTCTGAAGTTACATCACTTTAAATAAAATGTTGTTAGATAGTATGGGTACATTTTGAAACTCTTTAAGATATCAGATGTGACTTTATAACCTATTCAGCCAAAGATGGTTTTGTACACAGATTTTACAATTTATTTTCATACATTTATTGCAGTAGAATGAGAAGAAAGTACAGTCTCTGTTTGTTTTTTGTTGTTGTATTGCTTTGTTTTTGTTTTGTAGCTGTTTTGTTTTGTTTCTGGAAGCACTACAATGTGTAGGTACCAGTAAAACACTAGCAGTAAAAGTGAGGTACTAGATATCAAGTTATCCAGTTGGTGAATTCTAGGATTTCTCAGCATAGTCAAGAAAGTAGCCCAAACACTAGTTAGAGAAGTAAAAGAGAAAAAGCTCACAGTAAAGGTCATTGAGTCATCAGTAGACTGAGCAGTTTTTGCTAATCGATCCACAGAAACACTTACATGCATGGCTGCCTTTAATAGCTGTTTCAGCACTAAATAGCATCTGCTTAAAATGATAGCCAACCACACAAATGGACTGCAGTAATAACCATTCCTCTTATGTATATGAAAGAATGTGTCTCACAAGAAAGGACCCAGACAAATCATGTAAGTAATGTTCTATAAATTTGACACAGTCAGCTACATACAAATGTTTGGTAATGTTAGTTTTATGATTACACTATTTTACAACATATCAAGGAAGCTCTGCAGTCCCAAAAAGAAGTGGTTGGCACAGGCTATAGCCCTGATCTCACTAACCTTTTCTTTTTTTCTTGTATGAAACATCTTGAACATGTGTAAAGACCGAAGGATACTAGAATGTGCAGTCTACAACAAACTAAAATTTTAGTATATTTAAGCAATAAAATGCTTTGTACATATTGGTGCAGTCCAATAAGCTTGACACTAGAGTTTTTAGTCATCTTTTCATTTGGAAAAGACTGAAGTGAGGAAAGTTCTGTGAAGTTTATTTGTACCTTTGTAGTCTAACTTATTACTGTGAGAAGTAGATAACATGTTTATAAATATGTATGAAAATTTATGAATTTTTAATATGGTTTCCATAGTCAAGAAAGCATTGAAGAAAATCACTGATACTCAGAGCTTGTAGGTACTTGCCATATGTTAGTGGTGATCAGACATTTTGACAACTTTTGGAAAAACACAAGTTCTACATGCTGCAGATATCATCATCCTCTTGCCTGGTTTACATTGTTTGACTGCTTCTCTATGGGGAGGTTTGTGAGATGGCACACCCTTTTCTGCTGGGGACATTTTTCATATTATCAGATAGCATAAGTTGCTCTTTCAAAGTCAGTTCTGACAAAGTAATGTGTTGTACCTACTAATACTTATTTTCAGAGAGAATAAAATGAATTCTGTATTATTATATTTACTAATTTTATTCATTAGAGAGAGTTTTTCACATTTTAAAGCAAGTATTACACATTTAAAACATAAATTCCACTGAGATATGATCTCAGAAAAAACAACAGCAACAAACCTAGCAAAACATTATTAAATATCATCATCCTTTACCCTCTTTATTGATCTTTTTCATTCCTGGAATCATGAAATATAATCTGCAATTAGCTGACTATTTTAAAATGCTTCCATCAGTAGTTGTACCTGAAGTTATTTGCTGTTTGCCAAGGTGAATAGGCTTTGCACTGTCTTCATAATTGTCTTGCACAATGCTGAGGGTTACACTATGCAAAGAGAAGAAAACTCTTCTTTCAGCAAACTAGTAAATCCATGCTTGAAGTTTCAATTTATTTCCTACTTACCACAATATAATTTTATTTTATTTAGTTCATTAATTAGTAATTTTACTTATCAGCAACTATTCCTGAAAACAACTAACCTCACCTTTGTTTCTCAATTAAGATTTTTTAGAAATGGGTAAACAATAATGCATGAGAATCTTGTATTTGATTGATTTCTCTAAAATCTTGTTTATATTTCACATCTTACTTTCATGTTACATATACAAGTACATAACACTTAATTAAGCAATAGTAGGCATTATTTAAAAAATTATATCTATAACGGTATATATACATTAAAAAAACCCTAATATCTCTGCTTAGAGGATGTAACATCCACTGCAATGACTTATAGCACATGCAATGAGCTCATATTTATTCCACTGATGAAGAATGTTGGTGCCTTAACAGACATAATCACATCAGAACTGCTTTATTTTATGATCCTTTATACTTAAATAATTTAGAAATCTTGAAATAGAATTCTAGTGTCCTGTAGAAGGAAACACTAAAGGGATACCTTATTTTTTTTCTACAAATAACTGAAAGGAGGCTATAATGAGGTGAGAGTTAGCCTCTACTCCCACATATCAAGTGATAAAATCTAAGAAAATGGCCTCAAATTTCACCAGGGAAGGTTTAGGTTGTATATTAGGAAAGGATTCTTCACCAAAATGGTTATCAAGCATTGGAATAGTCTGCCCAAGGAAGTGGTTGAGTACCCATACCTGCAATTTTTTTAACGATCCATAGATGTAGCAATTAGGGACATGGTTTAGTGGTGGTCTTGGTAGCATCAGGTTATGGTTGAGCTCGATGATCTTAGGGATCTTTGCCAGCCTAAATGAATCTATGATTCTAAGTTAACTTGTCAAATGCAAGCTAACTCCTATAAGACTTAATTAGTAAATTCCAGGATTGATTGTTTTTGACGTTTTGGGATTGGGACTTCTGTATCTTCCAAAAAATACTGGTCTGATTTATTTGAAGCTATTAGAAATTATTAGCCTTGATCAATTTTTATGAAAACAGATAATTCAATAAACACTTTTAAGTCTCTACCATTTATAGCAAAATACCTGTATTTTTTTTAAAGAAAGGATCGATGCTTATCTTAGTTTGAGAATTAAGAAGCAAGGTAATAGACGAAAATTCAGCAATCTTGGCTATCAGTGACAAAACCTGGCTATAGTTTTAGCAAATCTCAATCATTTTCTCGGCCACCGATATTGAAGATAACTTCTCTACCCCTCATCTAAACTGTGTTAGAAAGTAAGAATCACAGGAAAAGAAGAAAAAAGAAAGCACTGATAGAATACATATATTAAGTTCTTCTATTGTAATTCTATTGTAATGTATTTTTTTCTGTATCACATTTCATACAATTTTTTTTTTAACTAAGTTGGTTTCCAGGTCAACAGTAGTAGTGTCTTCTCTGGGGAGCTAGGCCTCCTATTAGCAGAAAAATTGTCTGGGAACATTACTCAGAACTCTTTATCTCTGCCGTTGTGACCATAAGACTACGTATCAGAAAACATCTAAATGCTTTAGGAGAATAATACATAATGTGTCTAAATACCTCCTTTTTTTGTTCTTCTGAAAGTAGATCATCACTTTCTAGGTCTTGTACTTCCTTAGGGGTTCCTAATGAAACTTGCTTTTGTAGTCCATTAGCTGGAAGCTGTATCACAAGCAGAACACACACTAAGTTGAAACGGTATTCACTGCCAAGTAGTTTCTGTATACTTATTTAATATTTGCAGTGAAACTTAACATACTTCCTCAAAAGGGAGCAAATTTCATTCACTCAGATACCATGAAAGGATAACAGCAAGAAAAGACATCCAGAAGTAAACCTTTGCAGAAGTAAGCTTTTGATATCACCAGGCACACTGAGGCATTGAAAAAAAACTAAGTCCCACATCCAGAAATAGTGTGTTTCATATCTGGAAGGGGAGAAAGTAATGCTGGTCAAAAGTCCTTCCCACTGACTAACCAAGTTGGTAACTCTGACCCTTCATCTCCATCCATTCTTCTTCTGACTTGATGCCATTGCTTTGTGACCAGTGAAACATACTCAAGGCAAAGACTTTGGCTTCTGCAGATGTAAGGCTCTAACACAGTGCAAAACGCAGCACTTGTGTCTCTGCCTCTTTGGCTCTGGCCCATACTGGTGTGTCCATACAAATGGACTCTGCACACTTGTTCTGGGGTTGGTCTTCTTGTCTGACATCCTAAAACTTCTCTGAAGCTTGACTACACGTGGCTCTAGGTAAAAAGTTTGCTCAGGGTGGTGGGCACTGAGAGGGTATTTTACCAACATTGGTCAATACTTCTCAGTCCATGTCTGTCTTTTCAGAGAAGAAAATCTAGTATTAACAAACATGTCTGATTGCTGTAGCTAATGACAGCTGACAAATTCATGGATTTTGGTATACATGTGCTCTTACCTTGCAGAATAAATCAACCAGAAAAACACTGATCATTTTTTAAAAGACTTTTTTAAGAAAAATAATAGAGCTTTGATATATAAAAGATTTTTGTCTTAAAAAATATCACCTTACTTTTAGAATAAATTTATAATGTGGACTTTTCAAGTTTTTTTCTTCCTCCTCTTTTTTAATCTGGTCTTGATAGTTTGGGTTTTTTTTGTTTTTAACATGACATATGACATTAAGCTGAGTTCTCTCAGAAGCTGGCAGATATCTATGTGTAATGTCATCATGAAATATTAATTTCTTATGATAACTGACTCCTTATGAGTTCTTCTATTTCTCAATAGTTGACGCAGATAATAGTATGGTGAAAGAGCATCATGTAGTTGCCTGTTTAATTCATATCACAAAGACCTTTGAAAAGTGTTTTGTCACAAATATAGTACGAGTCTTTTTGAAGAACTGGATTATTCATGGAATGTGATAATACGGGATTTGGCACAGTGTTGGGTGCAGCATTGATTGAGGAGTGAAGTACACACATTTCTTATTGAATTAGTTTGCCTGAAGAGATATTTTGCAGCCTGAGATTTCATGTATTTTTTTATTCCACTCACCTTTTCATAATTCAGTCTCCTACCCAACTACCATCAACTTGTCTGAGATGTCAGTAAATTTCATTCATACCTTTGAGAATTCTCTGCAATCTATATGATGAGAAGAACAATTTAAAGTGTTTACTAAACTCTGTATGGTTTATTTTGTAACTCAAGCAATTATGCTCTGTTTGCTCCAATTTCTTATCCGATGCAATGTTTATGGAATTTTCTGGAGATAGAATGCTTACAATAGAAAGTACAGTAATGCTTAATAACCATAAAAATACGTAGGTCATCTGCTTTCAGCTAGGATCAAGGCTACCATGGCTATTTTTGTACAAGTGTAACATCATCTTAACTGAATAACTAACCACTGTTTTGGTGAAAAGACCAATATCCAAGAGCTTTCAGGGTTAGGGCTTAAATGGCCACAGGATGAGAAGCATCTCAGACACCCTGATTAAGTCACCAACACAAACTGTCCTTCTCCCCAGATTAAAACACAAATCCATGGTCCTGCAACTAACTGATGAGGTCATATAGACACTGGTATTGAGATCAGCAATTTTGTCCTTTATATATCTGGTCAACCATTACAGTTAATACAGTCACTTTAAAATTAGTCTTGAATTCCTCTAACAGGAGTGCTGATGCAGCAAAGAGATTGTCTGTCTCTCTACTGAATTTTTTGTCAGTTTCAAACGTTTTGAAGCCCATGAGTTCTGTGGTCCCACAGATATATTATTGGCCTTTTTATTGTCCTTGATGTCCTTGATTCATTCAGATAGTAAATGTCAGAATTAATGAATGTAAAATAATATTGATGTTTCTAAAATAGGAGAAGTTGCAGTAACTGTATTAGAGTGTGTTCTTAATGGGCAATAATGCTAAAAATAAGTAAAAGGTCAACTTATTAGAGAAATTCAGTTTAATCGAAGTCCAATAGCTGCTAGAAACAATTATACCATTTCTTACTCCAAGAGTGCATAAATTGTCTTAGCTACTTAATTCCTTATAAACCTATTGTCACAGACAGGTCTAAATGGAAGCCTGAATTTCATGTACCCTATTCAGCTCTCCTCCCATATAATCCAGGATTCCTCACAAACAGCAAAAACTTTCAAAATGTGGCACACATTCATTTTAAGACATGGAGGTGAAATGCAAAATGGAAATGTTGCACTGGTAATTCTCGCTATTGAAATAAATTTTCAGATTTCGTTTCTGTTATAAATAATATTTTATCACATTTCATTGAATTTGTTTTATTTTGCCCTGTTTTAAACATATGGAATATTGAAAGTATCATTAATGAAAAAAAAAAATTGGGGCAAAATTTTATGCCCACAAAAGAAAAGAATCATCAATCATTAAATAAGATGGAAAGGAATACGTGCCATTAACTCTAGTGTTAGACCCAATAACAAAATAATTTATTTAAAGCAGAATCTCAGTAGGCAAAAAAAAACAACCAACCAACCAACCAACCAACCAACCAACCAACCAACCAACCAATAAACCAAACCAAACCAAACCAGCTATACCATAAGAAGTAGGTTCTACTCCATGGAAAGGAATAAGAATTGAGAAGACATATCTCTTATACTTTTCTTGAAAGTGGTCATTAGGGGTCATGATAAGAATGCTTTTGATGAAATGGCACAAACTAGTACATACCAGGGTTCCAGAATGTGTATCCTGTGTCTTTTCATTTTTTCAGTTAGAAGTTTTTTAGAATTTTGTCTGTATTTTTTATTTTAAAATGTTATTTTTAGGGCACATTTCTTTTTCTTTCCCTCTTGGACAAGGGGTCATTGTTCTTGACTGACATAACAACCTATGCTATGAATTCCAGCAAAGCAGGCACAGATGTGTTTTAACTGCAACACATTGTCACTGGAGCATTCTTCATGCCTTTGCAAAACAGGTTTAATAGAAACTAAGTAAAAGATGTATCACTTGCAATTGGAAACACAGGTGCTGTCCATGAAAACTTGTCCTCTTTTACATCAGATGAAATATTTGGTACATTAAAGACAAAACCCAGAACTATGTGGCTAATGTTTGAATTTAAAAGCTACACATTGTAGGTCAATTCATATAATCTTTGGGATAGATCTCAGTCATAAACTCTTGGTTAAAGTTAAAATTAGATTATTGTTTTGGTTAAAAAAAAAATCCATGTATTTAAATGTGTAAGTGACCCTGCACAGCATGAATATAATTACACTACAGTCAACAGCTGTATTCTTTGACAACAACTCTATTTTATGGTAGCAAAAACATTTCTCTTTAAATAACTTTTTTGGAAGTTTTGATTTTAAGTGAAAACAAAACCAAAAGAATCTTTAAGTGCAGCCCTACTGGATTTTCAGACAATTTTGGTATAATACATGCAGAAAGAATATTTCACTTTTTAAAAAATTCAGTTCATAGTCTCTCTCTAATATTTGTTTCATGTTACTATTTTATCAGAATGCTCTCATCTACTACTATCTCCTGTGAGATCGTAGTTTTGAAATCCTTTGTACATGCATAGCTGCAGGGTGCAATTATAGGTACAGGCAGAGGAATAAAGCCATCTGAAATAAACTGGAAAGCATTTACCTTACTTTCAAAAAGAATATGCAAGCTGATTAGGTCAATTCTTAGCTTATGTGGAATTTTATAACTAGAACTTTCAGAAAATGTAAGCTATGTTTTATTATCTAAGGTTTATACAGATTGCAGAGTAAATTTGTGAATCATGGAATCTGAATCCTTCTATGGGAGCATATGATTTTTAAAAGTACATGCTGGGAAAGAGCTCTCCAGAACAGTTTACCTGATGGAGAAATAGGGACATGAGCATGTAGCTCTATATAGGATGCTCACTAAGCTGAGGAATGTGGGAGTAAAAGCTCCTACTTGGCTTGAAACTGAAAAAGCCGTGCTCAAGACAGAACACTAAGTGTTTAAAAACAGCTCTCTCTTACTCATTTTCTATTAATTTGTACTAAAACTTCCAAGAGTCTCTCTTCTAATCAATATGAATATATTTCTACGTTATCAGCAGAAGTATTTGTTGCCCAGCTTGATGATGCATCACTTTATTATTTACTGCTTAAGTCTGTAATGAGGAAGCAAGACAGTAGGATTTAAATACACTATCCTGCCATTTTCATGATTTCTATAGTATTTCTAAAACTGCATTGTGTAGCAAACATATAGGACCTGGGGAACTTGTGTTAACTAGAGAATCAGAGTTATTATTGGTCAGTCTTTAGATGGGTCAAATTCAGTGAGTTTCATAAAAGAAAATGCTTAATATCTTCTATGTGTTGGAAAACACCTAATACACTGGAAAACACCTAAAACATCTAATACTTATCATCAAACAATACAGATGAAAACAGCAGCTTAAATTAACTCTACATCTCAGTGAAAAGCTTAGTCTTTAAAATTTGGGTTAAGAAAATTCTATTCTTGAAAGTACAGGGTAGTACTTTGTTAAGGCAAGAGAAAGTTTTTAGTCATTCTTAGGTTCAGCTGAAGGATGAACTTCCAATAAAAACACTAAAAGCAAGAAAATAATAAATATGAAGTTTTCGCATTGCATTACGTATTGCACTAGAATATATTGTGGGCTCTGTTCTAGATGTTTTTCAATACCAAAAGCATGAGAAACTGTTGCCAGCTAAGCATAATCCTCATAAGCATGATGCAGAACTTTAACATATCCATTAAATAACATAACCTTTAAAAGAGTCTTTTTAGGTAGAAGATCACCTTTTGCTTGCCTTTGAGAAATGCAACATGCTAATCACTCAGTTTTGCCACTGGAGACTTTTTGTAATTAATTATTATCTCTCTTCTTTATTTAACCCAAATGAGTTTAATTTCTTCATTTCTAGATTACGTACCTTTATCTATAGTTCCACTATATTATGATACAGAACATTGACTGTTTAGGAGGTAATGTCATAGCCTGCTATCGACTGTACAAAGGTGTTGTTGGAATACGTCAGGTTATCTTGTTTAAATGGATAGAAATATTTTCTTCAGAGCTGGCATCTCTCAAGAGATAAGAAGAAATTAATGAAAAGTAATGTCTTTTGCAGATGACAAAATCCCCAGTAGCACATACCCCATCAGTGTCTGTCAGCGTATTCCCAGGAATACTCCAAGTGATTTTGAATGTCTTTCAAAAACTGCAAGATAATTCATAAAGGCTTATTGTAAAAGAGAGGTAGCATGCTGATTGCAGAGATGGGTGATTCTAACATAGTCTGATTAACTACTGGAAGGACACTTCTGCATGGGAAGTCCATACTGAGTATCCAATAAAATCATATTCTAGCTTATTGTGTAGTAGCTACCACAGGCAGACAAGCTGTCAGTGTCAACTGCTTTACTTGGTATCCAGTTTTTTCAGTAAATATGTTAGCCCAAAAGTGGGGTTATTTTGCTTGTGGCTTTTGTCAGGTTTATTTTGGTGTGGGACAGTGTATTTTGGGCTTTTGGGGTTTTTGTTTGTTTGTTTAGTTGGTTTTTTTTTTTGGGGGGTGTGTGTGTTTGTTGTTGTATGTCTTTTTTTTGTTGTTATTTTTCTTTTTAGGGTTTGGTTTGGTCTGGTTTTTACACTAGTGGTCCTTTCATTCAAATTCATTGGAATTATAACAAGACTAGATTTTTTTTTACTGTGTTTCATGTTAGTCTTATGAGATAGTAGGAGCTGATCAAATGTGTCATAACAAACCATTTGTACTACTCTCAGGGAAACTTGACACAAATTATATAAGTCTCCCTGTGGCACTAAACAGCATTTTACATGGTTGAAATACTGCAGATGGTGCTCAAGAAGGAGGGGGAAAAAACGCCTAAATAAACTGTATAATATTACAAACGAAGAAAAATGCACGTTGATGATGTTTCTTCTCTTATTTTTGGCTGTTTAGAACAGCATCAACAAAGCCATACTAAGTGATTGCTTTATGTATAATCTTTAGAAAAGTGACTTATAAAGTGACTATGGAAAAGGAAAATAAGATTATGCATCAACTTGACAGAAAAGAAATGGAAAGAAAACTGTGCAATATATTAGAATAAATGTTTCAAATGTAATTATGGGCTTTCTGTTATCAATATTAAGAAGCGAAAAGGAGCTTGAAGTACATAGATTGCAAAGAAAAGTGTCAAGTATTTGAAAAGCCAGCTCTTAAAGAATGAAATTTGAAGAATGACTTGACGTAATTATTGGTGGTATGTTCTTTCTGAATTCCATCATGGACTTGACTAAATACATTTTACTTTTATTAGTATTACTGTGTTATAGTTTTTGCTGTTTTCACACATCACAACACTGTCACACCATATATATTTTTCCTCTGACTATACCTGCAGAATTCCCTCTTTTCCTTAGCAGGCAAAATGTACCATCAACTTCAGGCGCACTTATAATGCTACTCCTGTTAATCAACTACTAAGGAACTCCTATGGGAATGCATTCCATATCCAGTCCAAAAAGCTCTAATTAAAAGTCCCCTCCAGGACACCTGCCCACCCCTGAGCCAATTGTTACAGTATGTTAACCTCCTGCATCTCCTCACCCATCAGGCTGAGCCTTATTTATGGCATTTAGTGTGTTTAGTGGCTTCTTTAGCTAAAGTTATATAATTTGCTGTGATTGGTATGACTTGAATTGTCCCCTGACTGTCCTACTTACTATTATTTTCCTAGCTATATGCTTACTGTTGTATAACAATGCTATTTTATTGTCTCAGCCTCTCTACAGATTAAGTAGTAAAAATTCCCTTCACATTCTGCTTACTTGATTATTAATAGGGAAAGGATAAAAACGTTTTAACTACATGCATCTCACATAGAGAGCTGTCAAAAATGCAGTCTTTTTGTTTATGAATTCTCATATTCTAACTTATTCCTACAGTTTTGCTTTCATAGTGGAAAGAAGTTAAATTTCTTCTGAGTTTGTTGATGCTTAGGAAAGTTTTCTTTCAATTTGAGGTTAAGTTTTTTAATATTTCATGGCAACAACTGATTGAGCTGCTGAGGATGGTATGATAACCATTTTCTCAAGTTGTATGCAAGTGTAGTTTAAATCTAATGATAATACCCAGGCAAGTACAATCTATGTAGTTGGACCTTCCAGGCTTTTTTTCTGCTTTTCCCTTTCAACTGAATTCTGTTCTCTCTTGTGAACATTAATCTTACTCAGCACTGTCCCATCTCTACTATGTCTGCCCTGAATTCATGTTTTACTGTTCTATAAGACAGATGTTTGTTTAAAGTTCTTTCTGCAAACTTTCATTGACATAATATAATTAGCGTAATATAGTATAGCATTGTATCTAGTAATCTAGTGTACTGTGGTGTGTCACGGTGCAGTATGGCATACCCTAATGTAACATTGCAGATTCAAACATCTGAATTTTTTTAAGCATTGCCTAAAAGTTATAGAATTTGTTTATCTTATTACGGGACTATGTTGCCTTCTCTCTAAAGGACAACAGTATTCTTCAAACAGGAGTTACTATTCTAGATATGCAGTATAGAATGATTCTACCAGCATTACAAAGCTTCATCCAATAATGATTACCCAAGGAAGAAAAAAGTTATCCTAACATATTATAAACCAGTTATTACTATGTTACACCACGAAATTTCTGAAGCAATGAAATTGCTGCAGCAGGGAGACACATGGAATGATCTGGTACTTATCCACAGAAACCCGAAAATTAGCAAAACCAATGTATAAATCTACAACTAATAGATGTCTTTCATGTTGCCTTTGATGTTGTTTGCTTTTGCTGTTCTTACCACCCAAAATTAGGATCAGAAAGCTGGTCTGATAAGATCCTCATCACTAAGTCATGCTGCTTTCATTGATTCAGGCTTCACTGAAAGGCAGATTTCTTAGGTGGATAATGTTGGGTTTATTTCAGTGACACATTAAACTGTACTCTGTTGCAATGAACAGTCACCAATATTTCTCCAAAAATCCTCTTCCCCGTGATTTAATTCTTTGTGACATCACTCTCCAAAGTAACCATCCTGCATGTTCTTACAGGCCACTTCCTGCCAATGCTTGTAAATTGTTACTAAAATGTGTTGATAACAATCCAACTCCATAAATGCCTACAATGCTTCTCCACAAGACACTAAATAAATCTTCAAACATAAACACAGTCTTTGTGAGAGGTTTATTAATAGTTCTTCAAAAAATCTATTTCCTTTTGTGTATTGGAAATAATCTCTTTTCCATATAACAAAAAATTTCTGCTTTTTCCCCTTCTTATATTAGCTTTGCTTTCCTGATAGGAAATAGAACATTCAAAGGCTTTGCTTGAGAAAGAGAAATATTGTATCATTTCTCCCTGAAGACATATTTCTGGACAATTTATGAAGAGGACTCCTGCTTTTCTGTCTTTTCTTTGCATTTAAAGGTCTTTTTTAGAATTTGGCAAATAAATTTAAAAAATAAATTAAAAGAATGTATGGTTTAAACTGTAATCCTAGATAACTGAGAGGATACTTACTCACAATCTTTTTTTTTTTTTTTTCTCCATGTACCTAACTTTTTCAAAGAAAAAGTAAACTTTCTAAAAAACCTATGATTGACTGGACTCTATGCTTGTCAATTCATGGATATGATCTCTTTATGTTATTGTCCTTTAAATATTTATGTCAACATAGTGCAATTTTAAAGACATGCATTTTAATCCTATTCTCTGACTGAAATTCTTTTTATAACTAATTACTATAAAATTTAAAGCTTGTTTAATCTATGTATTCTTAAGTGAGATAGCATAATAATACATGCTGTGAAATAATTCAAAGGGATAATACTTGATGACTCACCAAAATACAGGAAATAAATTCAGAGATCTTCTATTTTTCAAGTAAGAGTACAGAATAATGCCCTTATGAATGTTGTATAAAATAATGGAGCAAAAGTTAAAGAATTTTGTGTGATTTCATAGAGTATTAAATGTGAAATATAGAGTATTAAATGTGAAGCAGAATTCCATGTTCTTTCTCCCAAAAATGTACAACTATGTGTTTTTAAGATCTGGTTGAAAAACAAGCTTTGAGTTTACCCTTTGAGAATATCACATGATTCTGCATTAAACCCAGTGGAGAGAGCTGTGTTTCACAGCAGTCCCAGATAAGCCTGTGGCTTTGTAAATCTTTCACATAGTTTATTATAAATGCTTAATAGCCTCTGGATAAGCCCTGACTTAACTTATTTGGCTGCATGTTTTTGTTTACCACATTTTTGTGTGCAGAGATCAGTAAGCTTTATTTTTGTACTGTAAATAAACATTAAAATCAGGTATAATCACCAGAAGCAAAATGTTACTAATATTTGCTTTATTGAGAGATATGTTGTAGAAATTATTTTGTTTAAAACTCTTTTTTATAAAGCTATTTTTGTTTCTCTTTGGTCATTTGCCTCGGTAGAAAATATGAAAAATGCTTTTTTTTTTCCTAAATAAGCTTCAGGAATTAATTTATTTTTACAAGGCTCTCCAGAGGGATAAAATATTTTCAAATATTCTTCAAAGAAAAACTAGTGTGAAAATCTAGTGTGTCCTAAAAACGGCAGATAAACATTGTTGACTGCATTCTGTTGCATTGAATAATGAAATAAATAATATATTTCTCAAAATATAACTCTGTACTACAAATATCCTGTAGCAGAGGAACAAACATTTCTATTTCATGCACAAATCTTCATGCAGACTACAAATTTGTTTAGGGTATATCATAATTACTCTACATAAGCCACTGCAAATTATTTTCTGAGAGCTTCCTTCAGAGAAGAATCAGTGTATAAATTCGTAGTACAAATCAGCATTTGGTCCTTTGCACTACTATTCTCCAAAAGAACAATAATATACAGTGCAGGCCCAGAGGGCAGAGTCAGCATATCCTTCCAGAAAATACAGTTCTAGTGAAGTTATGACTTGTGCAGTTGACTGAAGTAAGAAGTCGAGATTGCCTCAAGTTCGTCAAATATTATCTTTCTGCACTCCTTTCAACTTGCTTTCCACTAAAGGTTTGGTTTTTCAATTATTTGCTCACTCTCAGAACTATAATTTTTCGGTTATCTGCATCTCAGAAAAATGCCATTCCAACAATTATAAGTTAGCCTGTGGTAAGAAGTATTTTATTGACTGCCTGGAAGTTGAGTAATGGCCATGGAAACTGGACATGTCTATTATGTCCTGCAGTTTGCAGTGTAGAAGCATCTGGTACATCCTCATTAGCACAATAATTATATTTGCAACACCTTAGCCAGTACTATAATATTAGTGTTGGTATAAGGAACTAAAAAGGACAAATTACACTTTTTCTTCTTTTTTCCCCCACTGAAAAATGACAATATCCACTGTCCTGAAAACCAGGAATATAAAGCCTTTCATTTTTAAAAACCCACACATTATATTTTTAAAGATAAATAACTGATGTGGAACTAAAAGAAATTTCTCTTTTGGACTGCTTTAACTCTTTCTTAGATGTATTCTGCAGTTATTTTTTAAAATATGGCAGTTCATTAAAATTAAAATCATGATGTTGATAAGCTCACAGCAGTTTGTTCATACGAAGTTTGTGCTTTGATATGTTTTTTATATATTCTTTGATGTACTTTTTCCCTGATTTTTATTTTTCCCAAAGAGGTCATGGAATGATGCAAATAAACTACATGTGAATAAATGTAACTTTTGAATTTGTGTATAAAACTCTATTTTAATAAGCTTGTGTTTTGTGAAATGTAACATTTTTCTTGGTTTTTTTGTCTCCAGACAGTTTCCTGAATTGTAGACAAAATGTGACAGCACAGTGGCAATTAACAGTGAATAAACTCCTCCTTTTTTTGACCTGCCTTAGGTCTCTGTGCAGTGCAGCATTTCCCTACACGGACTTGGAAGCTTAATAGGTGTTAACAGCAGTGTCTTCTCTCTCTTCTCATTTGGACTCTGTAGACATCCCCAAAAGGTCATAATATAAACAGGTGCTCCTAATGTAAAAAGGTGTTTCTTTTCTGGGCAGTAAAACACATCTAGCAGAACCTCTTATGACTTACAGAGGACAAACTGTGATTTCAGTCACTAAGGTTGTCTCTCAGACAGCTTTTTTTTTGAGGAATTGACCAAGGTTACTTCTCTGAGTTGACATCTTGTACAGTATACAAACATAAATCAAGAGTAGCTTTTATCTGCCTCATATTCATGATAAAAAGCTTTACTATTTGACCTTCACAAGACACATATGTTCTAACCAAATTCCGTAATATAAAAGTCACCTTTAAAGAAAGAAAGAGGACAAACAGAATAACATGAATTTGTTTAATTGTGTATCCTACAGGGAGAGTACTCATCATGATGTTTATTTTTATAAACAAAGTGCTTTGGCAATAAAAGTTTATTTTCATGTTAGTAACAACATGGAAAATGAACTTTGAAATTAATTAACTGTTTATTTATGCATTTTTCTATTCTAGAATTAGCCTGCAGGCTAACAAAATGTTAGCTTGCCTAAAGGATGTTCATTTAACTTAATAGTGAAAATTTTTCTGACAGCCGGTAATTTGCTTATTTACAGCTTCCATATTAAATCTTCAAATATAGTAGATACAAATTAATAACCTTCAGCTGAAGGGCCCTTGTTCCCTTTTGATTATTCCAGTTGCAGAGAGATGAAACTTCCTTTTTCTATTTCTGTTTCCAATACTTATCTTGTGACACCCCATCCTGTTTTCTTCTTTTCACATAATGTTCAGATACGTTGCTATAAAGAGGAAATAATTAGTTAGAGGGCAAGTGTATACATAATTCTGAATTACTTAGTTGTGTATTGAAACTATTATACACTGGATTCCCTTTATTTTCTTCCCAAGAGTGATTGTTTTCATGCAACTTTCATTTCATACCACAGGCAAAAAGCAAAAGCAAGTGATTGGGTTATTGCAAGCACCTAAAAGCTCACTCAAACATGAAAAGGGTTCAGAGGTCCTGTTACTAAGAATGATGTAATTTTTGGATGTCATTTTGGTTTTCAAATTTTAATGTAATCTTTTTTATGTTATCCATGATTTTTATGATTTTCTAAATTAAATTACTGCATCTACCGTACCTGAGGTATTTGTTCAAGAATTGGCCTGCCCACATGCCGCTTTTTCATTGGGGAAACATGAAATCAGTGCTTTTGTAGGCCTCACTATCTCCTGATCCTTCTGAAATGCAATTGCTCTGTTAAAACCCTACCCCTTAATAAATTAAAATTCTTACAAATAGCTGAAGTAATCCCATTGGCACACAGACATGGCCAGGCAAAACAAAAGACAGGAAAGTTGTAAATTTGTAATGTGCACCATAAGCTGAGTAACGGATGTAGCAGCAGTAACAGTGAAATGGTGAAAGGATGTACCAGAATCCTGAGGATTCAAGGAAGAGATTGCTACATTTGGTGATGTTGCCTTTTCAGTACTATTTTTATTTTTACAGCTGGGATTTACACAAAAAATATTCATCCATGGAAATGTCATGGCATCTACCAGGTACTTTTAATGAACCTCAGCTAATGCTTAAATTTAACCCAACCAACCACTGAACACATGGCTGAACTTATTGACTGTGTTTGTATATAGGACCATCCATGTTTGTCTAGGAAGTAATTTTGGAAAGTAATACCACCAAATTTCTTCCCAGGGCAACAGAGGTGCTTTATTTCAAACCCATTAAAAGTGATACAAAATGCAGTAATTAATTTTGTTGTGCTTTTTTATTAATGTGGTACATATTATTAGAGAAAATATTAAATCCTTTTAAAAATCTAGTAAAATAAAAGGAATCCATAAATGGGGAAGTAGTTTGTCTGGGGAAGCCAAGGGAGTTAGTGACCCCTAGAACGCAGGGGAACAGCAAAGATATTTGGTATTTATTTTCCTACAAGATAGCTTGAGGATATGCTGAGTTTGAGAGTTTAGCTATTGAGTTTAGTATTGAGAAAATTGACAGTAAAAACATTATTGATAATATTTTATTGAGTACATTGAAAGTATTTATTTTCTTTATTAAAAAGAATATTAGCGTAGAATGATAGAATAGGTTGGTTGGAAAGAACCTGAAAGATCATCCAACTCCCCCCTATAGCAGATATCTTTCCACTCTACAAGCTTACCCAGAGCCCCATCCAGACTGGCTTTTTCCATCTCCATGAACAGGAGCTCCCAACCTCTCTGGAAAACTTGTTCCAGTGCCTCACAGTACCATCCTCACAAGAATTTTTTTCTAATATCCAATCTGAACTTCAGCTTGAGTCCAATCCCCCTTGTCCTACCACTATATAAAAAGTCTCTTATAAAAAGACCTTATAAAAAGTCCCTCTTATGAGTCTCCGACCACATAACAGTGAAGTGTTAAGGAACACTGTAGTGAGAAGCAAAATTTTTCCCACATGTTCCAATCTGCTATAGGGAAAAAAACCCAAAATCTTGAGTTCTGCCCACATCAGCTGTAGGCAAGAGTACCTACTTCACTCTTGATCTAAATTTTCTTATTAATCACACCATTTTATATGTTCCTTTACTCCTAAAATTTATATTTTTAAGGGAAAAATTGACTACATTATTTATAAAAAACACATGTATAGTGGAATGATACTGTGTTTTCCTGTGTTTATGGGAATGTAGTACATTTTATTTGTGTTTTGGGTACCTGACCTGAAACTCCTGGTATGAGATTTTAGGAACTCTTGGACCTTCACTTAGCAAATAGAAAAGTTCCATCCTCTTAATTTTTAATTTTGTCTTAATGTCTCTATTGATTGCACTAAAGACCAAGAGCTGTTTTACTGGATAAGAAACATGCACTTAAAAAAAAATCCCAATCTCCACCTTTTATGCTAGATTTCCCAAAGTATTACATATTTTTACACTGTAACATGTTGTCCATTTCCAAAGTCTGAAAGGCAGTAGTAGTTACCTGTATTTCAGTCTGAGGAATGTAAATTAATTTTTCGTGGGAACATAATACGATACGAGATATTAAGAGTAAATTAATGAGGTAATCAAGTAAAAAGTAATTTTCAGCTTACTCCAAAAACTGAATGGGGCATGCAGAACATCTGCATAATACATAATAATGCAAGAACATTGCAGAGGTCTGCATAATGAAAAATATATCCAAAATAAATAGTTAATACACTTCTGCTCAAAGTGCAGAATTGTTTGGGCTTTTGAAATATGCTGGGTCTATACAAAACAACAAACTACTTTATATAAACACACAGCCAGATGCATTTTGGGCCTTGGAGAACAACCGCACATAGAAATTGTTGTGTTTGGAGGTAAGTTTGTGCAGTTCATCAAAAAGGAGCTGGGTTTGCTTGGAGCACAAATGTTCAGTTTTTTTCATTGGTGGAATCTTTTCCACGAATTCTTCCTTAAAGATTTAGTTCATCCATTGATTTTTCTTCCAGTTACATGAATGTAATCTGATGTCTCATAATGATGTGAAAATCAAAATAAATATTTAAATTTTCACTTCAGTGAAAGCAAAAAACAGTCAGTTTAACAAATTTCATTGTCTTTTCTTTAGATTTAAATTGTTGTGTACATATTGTTTCCAATGTTATGCAAAAAAAGTAATAATGGTCCCTATCTTAAGAATATAAGAACAAAAGATTATTCAGTGCTACTAAGGGATTACTCTTTGTACACAGTTCAGACAATTTTGTGGTAGGATTCTATTTAAAAAAAAAAATTTCAGCATTGCAGACATAATTCATATGAGTGAATTTTCTAGGTCTATACAACCAGTTTAAAGTAGGTCTTCTCTGCTGGGCTCCATCCATTTCTGTCAGTCAGGTGGGAGAGGCATGAAACTCACAGATTTGTTTGCAGGAAGTTTTCACTTCTTTTTTATTCTCCTTATCTTTTTCTCTGTTTGTTCAAAATATTTGTTGAAAAATTACTTTTCTGATAAAGAATTCTGTCTTTTATTTTTATATTATATTCAGCTATTCATTTTGGTAGGATCTGGTGGGAATTTTGGGGGGTATTTTGCATTTTTCGGGGTTTTTTGTTTGTTTTTTTTTATTGTTTTTGTTTGGGAGAGTTGGTTGGTTGGTTGGTTTTGGTTTGATTTTTTCTATGTATTGGGGTTTTTTGTTTGGTTAGGTTTCTTAATTACTATCAAGGAAAATGGTTTTGCTGCTGACATTTTTTTGCATGCTCATACACTTCTGACTACACCTGAATCAATACTGAAGGAAAAAGAAAACAAAAACCAAAAACCCAAAAATGAACTAAAACCAAGCAACCACTTATCTCTGCTAAAAATTCCTTTTGGATTTTCTTCTATGTTATTTCAGCAAACACACTTTTTGGCACAGATGCTTCCAAGAGAGTACAATTTAAGTAAATGTTGGAGAATATTGACTAACAGTGAATTCCAGATGAGAAATTGTGAAAAATCACATATAATGCCTGATACAAAGTTTTTCAATCACATAAACAGTAAGCTTAAGTCATTCAGTTCAGTTATAGTAATTTAATGCTCAGGTATACATTGATAATCATTGCAAATAAGGATTACTTCTTTTTTAAAAAAAAATAGTATTACTGAAATAAATTAAAGCCACTTATGTGTTCTGAGATTCTATTTTCATAGGCCCTTAAGAAAAAAGGTTTTACATAATAGTATCAACGGCAAAATAAATCAAGTAAATAGATATATAAATATAGACAACACTTAGGTGCTTTTTCATCAAACATTTTATTGCTGCAAAGTATTTCTTATTAAAACTCATGTTGTTCAGTATCTTTAGTGTACTTCTGTCACTCATGATATCTCACTTTTTCAGACAGGATCTTTTCATTGCCAAGAATTTATTTGAAAAAATTTTATTTGAAAAGTTGAAGAACAAAAACATTGAGTAATTTGTCTGGGTTTATTATTATTTTACTTAGAGATGATCTGATATAGTTCTTAACGCTTTTGATAAAGGTAAATTGCTTACTTTCAGTTTTGAATTTGTCAGGCATTGTGGGTTTTTAATTGTTTAAATTAAAAACAATTGTGTGTTGCAGAATTTTACTTTTAGACATTTTTCTCACAGTTGAAATTTTGGAATTACATTCTATCACAGAGTACAATGGATTACATTTCTCTTTTAATTTAAATTAATTAAAAGACTTCTCTGACTTGCACACACAGTTGGTTAATTGTGTGCCACAATTCCGTTTCTCTCTGCTGATAGATCCACTGGAAAAAGAAAAAAAAAAGGCATATGGATTTGGGGTCCATTCAGTTGTTTGGTTTTTTTCATTCACAAGCCTGTATAGTATGCAAACTTGAACACAGTTAGGAAAGCAGATTTCCATACAGTTTCACATGCATCTGAACACAGATTAGCGTTAATCCTCATGGATGCACTGCCTTGTACTCTTGTCCTTACAGCTTGAGAGAAACAAACAGTCAGGTAATGAGGGTGCAGTTTAAACTTAAGGCTAATGTGCTTTATGGCGTGACAAAAAGTTTAATTTTTTACTAACACAATGGAAACCACATAAAATGCCAAAACGCCAAAACACAAGCTGGGTGGGAATGTTTTTACTTTTAAAATCCGTATTAGCCATAAGGTGGCAGTGTGGCAACTATTTTTAACTGAAGTGGGAAAAAAAAGAGAACTGAAACTCAGTCTAATTTTGAAGGTATAAAAAAAAGTAACACAGTAACAGTTTTGGTGTTTGGGAGATCTTCCCTTCCCTTCCCTTCCCTTCCCTTCCCTTCCCTTCCCTTCCCTTCCCTTCCCTT
>VXAX01000815.1:340904-360587 GCA_013399835.1 Leptocoma aspasia
TTTTTTCATGTATATGCCTGAAAAAATTTAGGTGGCCAAAAGGCAGAAATTCCTAGGAGTGAAATCTCATTTGCTTATTCCTGACTTCTGGCAAGCTATAGTGGAAATATGTAAAAAATATGTTAAATATATACTCTACAAAATACTAATCTGATTCAGGATGAAACATTTCGTTATAAATATGGTTTTATACACATTCTTTAATGGAATTCTTTTCTTAGAGAGATAACAGTTCATTAAAACATAAGGAGAGCAATTTTTTGTGCGTGCATATAGTCACACAGATACACTCACACATGAAAACAATTCCAAAAATAAAACACATTCAAGCAAACTGA
Organism: Leptocoma aspasia; assembly: GCA_013399835.1. Classification (NCBI taxonomy): domain Eukaryota; kingdom Metazoa; phylum Chordata; class Aves; order Passeriformes; family Nectariniidae; genus Leptocoma; species Leptocoma aspasia. Next base: position 341,243 of record VXAX01000815.1, read on the forward strand.
ACTTGTAAATTCACAAACATGATCCCTCTGCTTTCCTTCTCCTATATCCCCTAAGCATCTTTGCTAGGTAAACACTGAAGATTAGACAAAAGAGAGCTGGGAATGTATCACGGATGCTTCACTGGTTTGAAGTATATTTCATCCCAGAATCTTCTAAAAAAAAAAATCTTGTAAAAATATTAAGTATATCACCAAAATACATATGGAGGAGAACTCCATTCCTGTTTTTCTCAGATGTTTTCAGTAGGTTTGGTCTCATTTCTGCAGTAGAAGTACACATATAGAAAGCATTTGGCCATTCCCACTTAATTCTGAGCATGCAGATGGATAATGAAAAATCTGGATCAATACCAAATGTGCAATTTAGATACAGACCATGTAGTTATTTGAAGCTCTTTCCTTCTAAAAATATTTTCTATAAAGGCATGCCTTACAAAGATTATAGAACTTAAACACAGGAAAGTCTCTTATTTTAAAGTTAAATTCAAACATATTAATTGAAAATAAAGAGAAAGAAAAGGAGTAATTTATTGTTCAGAATTGAATGCTTTTTTTCATTCTCTAAAACACATTACTAATAATCACTGACTTTACTGTTTTAAGTGAAATTATCATGCTTAAAACTAAATTCCAGTCCCACATTTGCAGTGAATTTTTGCTTTTTATTCTTTGGATTAGCAGTTCTCTTGGAAAAGTGAATAAAACCAGACATTTGACTGTATTTAAGCACTTTACTGAAACTTGATAAAGGCCAGTAGAATAGAATTTTATTTGATTCCACAAGGCTGCTAAACATTTGTGACTTCTTCAGAATTTCTTATCATATATATGAAGGTTTTTTCTAATTGTTAACATAAAATTGTCTTTGCAAAAAAAAAAAAAAAAACAAAACAAGCAAGCAAAAAAAGGAAACAAAAAATTCACATGCTAGCAGAGGAAAAAATTTACAGAAAGTGCACATTCCCAAGGATGTATTAATGTTATCTTAAACCCTTAGAGTGATAAATTTTTATCTTACACATGTTAGAAGAAAGACATTTACATGCTTCACCTATAGAATACTGCTATGGTTTTAGTAAATAAAAATTATTTGTTTCATCCACTAAGTGGTAAGCAGAAAATTTTTGAAACTACTTAGGTATCAGTAAAGCAGCTCAGGGGGGAAAGAAAATTAAAATGAGATAAAGAAACACCAAATATTCCATCTCTCAACTCCATCAAAAAAAAACCCAAACTCAAAACCAACCAACCAACTAAACAGCTGCCTTTTTGCACATGTAGCATTAGAACAGATGAGAAATACATTCAACGAAAAAAGAAGAATATAAGTCACCAGTAATGCAGTGTTGCATAAGCTACTCAGTGCTTTAGGTGTCTGAATAAACTGTTGAAAAATAGATCATTTAACTCTTAGATTTGTACCAGAGTTTTTTCACTGGAGCACTTCTCTCTTGAACCCTACAAATCACAGGTGGCAGCCTGCCTGGCTAGTCTTCTTAAAGAAGCAAGTCCCCAGACCATAAATATCCTACAGCGCTGAGCTGCGTCACCCCACCACAAGAATGGATCTGCCTGCTGCAGCCCCTCTTGCTGCAAGGCTTCTTGCATTTCCACATCCCTCAGCAGCGAGCAGCTCTTCACCCCGTGCATGTGCCCAGGCACTGGCAGAGAGTGCTGCAGGAGGGGCCTCTGTGGAAGGAGGGTGAGGGGCTGCCCTGTGCTGGGCACAGCTGCTTACAGCCACCTCCAGTGGACCCACCAAGCAACACAGCTGAGCTCCTCCAAAAAGACCCTGGTACCTGGGGGAATGAGTTCATGGAGAAAATGCTCTGCAAAAAAGGCAAAGATGCTGTATAGCCAGAGGGGAAAAAGTAACAGGAGAGATGAGGGTGAATATCAAGAGCAGAGAGGGAAAGGAAGAAGCTGCTCCAGGTGCCACCACAGGTATTTCCCTGTAGTCAGTGGAGAGATACACACAGTGGAGCAGAGAAAAAGAGGAAGATGCAACAAAGACAGATCACTGTGTCCTGACCACACCTCCTGACCTCAAACATTCCAACGCATTGCCTGGGGCACCTAGAGGAACTAGGAATGAAAACTGAAGTTTAGCCTGAGAGAAGGATGATGAAGGGTGTTGTTTTAGTATTTGTATTTGTTTCTCACTACTTTAATCTATTTTATTGGGCAATAAATTAAACTTGTTCTCCGACAAACCAAGTCTCTTTTGTCAATAAGAGTAATTAGTGAGTGATCTTCCTGTCTTTTCCTTGACTTATGGGATTTTTTCATCTTATTTCCTTCTGCTGTTCTGAAGAGGAGGGATGGTAAATGAGCAGCTGGGCGGACTTTGACTTTAACTACTTGCCCAGGCTTAACATTACAACAGGCATCTCAAATAAAGTCTAAGACTGTCACTACTGCCTGGTCCATTTGCTTTCACAATTTTTTATCAGTTCAAGCCTATCTTTTGCCTCTCTTTCTTCATTATATGTAAAGGCATGTGCCCCAGTTCATTGTGCAATATGGCCTATTTAAGCAGCACTGTCATCCTCTAAGTCTATATAGGAACATAATATTTCTCAGTCATTTTTTCTTCAAGTTGATGCACCTTTTTCTTCCCATATCATCCACATCTCTTTCTATCTTCTATATTCCTTATATGATGTCAGGTCTTTCCTCATTTATCTTCTGTTTTGTAACACCTCATTTAGAAGCTCACTTTCCCACTGACAAACTATCTCTACAAAAAAGAAAGAATGAGACAAGTGTCATTATGTAAAAGAAAGTTATGGGGGGTGGGTGGGGGAAGGAAGGACAAAACTGAGTTTTCTTGCAAGGGTTCACAAGATAATTGAACTGCAGTAAACAGTGCTACTTTCTTTGGCCTAGCTTTGGGGATCTTTTGTGCTTAATCTCTTAGAAATTCATCTTTGAAAGTTCTGTTCTCCCTCTGTGGATTCCTAGGCACCCTGTTGATATTCCTCTTTCCAAGTCAACCAAAGCTAAAGGAAAACACTGTTTGCAAGAGTATTTTTTGCTTTCTCACATCACAGAAGACATATGAACCGAAAGCACAAGACTTTTTTATAGCACCATGTGTTTTGGGGACAAGTATATCTCAGAACATAAAGATGATAATAGGTGAAGAGTGGGCCATGACAAAAGCAATAAAACAGAAAAGTTTCCAGGATATGATCTTTCACTTTTTTCTGTTTTGTCAACTCAGCACATTAGTAATGAAATAAATCTGTTTCCTCAGCTATTGTCATGTGGACAAGAGAAATTCTGATGTGTGAAGCCTCTCCAGACTTTCCAGTCTGGATTTCATACCACGGATTTTGTTTAAACTATTTAAGATATTAGTAAAGCTGAGAACCATAAGCTGGACCCCATCTCTTCTTGATATTACACAGTCTTACAGATAGGAGCATTTTTTAAACATAACATTAAAAAAACAAGCAAAAAAGTCTCAATCTTATTATGGTGAAGAAAGGAATAGGAATAAGAAAATACATGAGTTTGTATAATTGTCTCAGACTATTTCTATTGTTTTCAGAAAAGGTATACTTCCTTTTAGACCCCCTGCTGGCCTTTCTTCTTGTCTTCCTAGTTAAGAAGAAAGAAACAAACTCCTAGTGAATAATTTAGTAGTCTCTTTGGAAAGTTATTCGGTATTCATCTACCAAAATACAGCATAGAGAGAACTAGTCCTATGCAAGTCCAATTAGCTGCTTGCTTTTTGCAAGTTATTCAGCCCTGAGTATGCTATGTGCCAATCACCAATAAGACCATGTAATTGTTTGGAGTTTTATTATATTCATAGTATGGCAGACTTAAAATATCCTAGGCTATTTAATGATCAGCCATTAATTTATTCTCTATTCTTTGCTCTTTCCCTCTGCTCCTAAGTCTTTGTTCCTGCAAAACACGTTTTTTAAAGAAACCTTAGCTCTAGTTGACTTTCAAGTATGTGAGAAAAAATAGACAACCATTTCCAACTCCGATTCTTCGTGACACCACCAGTCATGGAAAAAATTTGAAACATACAAGGAAGATTGCAGATCTCCACATTCCCAGGTATTATTATGCTATTTCCAGTGCAGGAAGAATGTCACTGTTTTTTGCCGGAAAGCTCTTCTACTCCATTTTCAATCCCAGGGTTGATTAAAAAAAAATCTAACCACACACACATTTTTTTCTAAGTCAATCTTTAAGGAGCCTTCTAAGCTGCCAATTAATAACTGGTATTTGCCAGGCCCTATTCTCATTGCTGCAAGATGGGGCACACAAATGTATTTCTCCTCTAAGGGAGGTATTTAGTCAGTATTTCTGTGGAGTAGCTATGAGTTCTTTATTAGCATTTCAGAAAGTGAGATACAAAGATCAAGAATGGCACAAATTCCTCCTAGCAACATCAACAGGAGAAAAACCTTACCTCTAACTGCAAAGAAAGAGGAAAGAGAGGTGCCTTAGAAAAATTGATAGCAGATCTGAAGGCTGTTATACATTAAAAACTCCTTAGTTAATCTGAACTATGCTAGTCCAAAAAATGTGAACTGCCTCTCACTGTCCAAAATATGAAGATGCTATGAATCTTTACTAGAAAGGCACTCATTTAGTTCTGCAAACTACTGATGTATCAAAGTGAGAGCTCTCAGCCTCAATAAATGAATTGCAGAAAGTGCTTCAAAACTTTAAAATATTTCTATTAGTTTGGTATTTTTACATATTATTTTCTATGTGTTGAAAGAGTATATATAAAATGTAAAAAAAGAAACCAGTGAAAACCACCTTGACAATAGCTTACTTTTATGATCAGGATATCATATTATGCTTGAGTGGACTATGTGCTGTGAGCACGTTATCATCATCTGAGTTAATCACACTGAATTTTAATTTTGTTGTGGGACGTTAATTTGGAATTTTATGGCCACCAAGCACATGTTTTGCCTGAGAAGACTTAATCGGATGATACTATTATTTAGCATATTATTTCCCATGGGCAAATTAAGATTAAGTGTTTATCTCTGTGGAACCTTGAGAACCCAATAAACTATGGTGGGATCAGATAGAAGATAACAGTAATATAGAGTGAATCACATTTTAGTTTCTTCAAACAAATAAATAAATTCTGATATTTGAGGAGATGATCATTAGATGGACTTTCAAGTTTGACACTGAACCAGTTAAGTGCTTATGCAAGTACACTTATAGAGAGCACTACATTAATTTGAACTAGAAAGGGAAAAAAATACATCACCTTTCTTTTTGTATGCAACGATAGCATTTATGCAGCTATTAGCTCTATTCCTCTAGTAATTCAATGCGATTTGGGATTTAGCTGATGTTATATTTTAAAAAATTAAAATGTTATCTTTATCTGTTTCATCAAAATTTAACTGTTTCAAGCAAGCTGATGAAAGGTATACTTTTGTAATTTTAGGAACATTTTAATTGTCAAAGGAAGAAGCCATTAGTTATGAGATGTGTATGAAAATCTGACATGAAAATTTTGTGGAAGACTTAAATGTGCAAATAAAATAATTTACTTGGTGTAATTTTTACATGTCAGTGGGTGACTTCTACATTTAAGCTCACTTTCCAAAAAAAGAAGCTTTTCCAAGGCTAATTCCTAATGTTAGGAATTATCGAGACTCTTACTGTGATGAACGCGCTGATCACTCACCATCTCTCATTAGTCTTTTGTTGTCAAAGACGAAGTCATTCTCTGCAATTTCTTTACTTTTTCCTCCTATGATGTAGGAGAAAATACAGATGTAGGAATCAAATCATGTCTTACCAAACCACCAAAAAACAACAGCGTAAAATAACGAGTTTAAAAAAATAGTGAATTTTGAAGAAATCAATATCTTTGCAATGATAGATTTGTTATTTTAAAATGCTCTATGTTCTTTCCTTTAAATACTTACTTGTATATTACATTTCAAAAAATTTCTCTTACAGTCTGAAATTAATTTTAATAATATAGTCTAAGAACCGTCATCTTATTTACCATAAGTTTTAAAAGGTTCCCTCTTCTACTTCCCAAATACAGAATAATTCAAACTCTTTTTTTTTTTTTTTTTTAATGGTATGTGGTGTTGATTTCTTTTCTGGGTATCTTTCAACAAAAAAACTTTTCATGTTCCAGACTGACAAGGGCTACTCTTGCTTGGTCCTTTTTGTGTTTTATTCTACTCTTCCACTGATTAGAATTAATTTTTAACCTCTATTACTAGGACACTCATGTGGATTAACCACACAACAGTTCACTGCCTCCCACCCTAGTTAGGGAGGAGAGTCAAAACAAGCAGCTCTATTGCACACTTCTTCAGCTGGACAGCAGAGAGAAAATTCAATAAAAGAAGAGCTTGTGGTTCAAGATAAAGGCAGGGAGATCACATGCCAAGTACCATTATGACAAAACCAGATTCAGCTCAAGAAAATTAATTTATTATCAAAGCAGAGTAGGATAATGAGAAATAAAACTAAATCTTAAAACTGCCTTCCACTCACCCTTTTCTTCTTCCCAAACTCAACTCTATTCCCAAATTCTCTACGTCCTCCTTGCCAGTGGTGCAGGCAGGGAGGTAGCAGTCAGTTCATCATATGTTGTCTCCTCCTCACACTCTTCCCCTGGTCCAATGTGGGATCTCTCCAGTGGGAGACAATCTCCCCCAGTTTTCTCCAATATGAGTCCTTCCCACAGGCTTAATTTCTTCATCAACTGCTCCGACATGGGCCCTTTTCCCGAGGTCATAAATTTTGCCACCAAACCTACTCAAGCACAAAACCCTATCTCCATAGGTCCAACCAGGAGCATGCTCTGGCATGAATTTCCCACTTTTTGGGCATTCCCCTGCTCCAGCATGGGATCCTGCAGGTGCAGCAGGTGAACCTCTGCTCTGTGGACCTCTATGGGCTGTTGGGACAAAGCTGCTGCAGGGGTATCTATGCTCCAGTGCCTGGAGTACATTTTCTCCCTTCTCTCTACTCATCTCGGGGTTTGCAGAGCTCTTTCTCTCACATATTCTCACTCACTTCTCTGGTTGCAATTGCCCCAGTGCAGCAGCACTTCTCCCCTTCTCAAGCCTGTTTTCCCAGCAGCACTACTGCTGTCCCCTGTGGGCTTGGCTCTGACCAGCTGCAGGTCCATATTGGAACTCGGTGGCACTGGATCCATTAGGCATTGGGAAAGCTTCTTGCAGCTTCTCAGAGAAACCACTCCTGTAGCCCGCTGCTTCCAAAAGCTTGTCTTGCAAACCCAGCGATGATGATGTTAATAGTAATTATTGTCATTATATTATCATCACTATTAGTATGAAAAGTAGGGAGACAAGAATAAAACCTAAGAGAAATGAACAATGCACATTGGAGCTAATTACAGCTTATTACAGCTGCCAATTCCCAGCCTATCCTCAAGCAAGGATCAGCTCTTCCTGATCATGTATATACTATACATGACATTCTGTGTCATGGAATAGTCCTTTGGCCAGTATGGATCACCTGTCCTGGCCATGCTCCATCCAAGATTCCTGTAGAGCTCCTCAGTGGCAGAAAATGTGACACAATGAAATCTTTGAGTCAGGATAAACATAACTTAGCAAGAACCAAAACATTAGTGTGTTATCAACATTCTCATACTAAATCCAAAACACAGCACTGCACCAGCTACGAGGAAAGAAATTAACTCAATCCCAGCCTATGAAAAATATATAGCCTATTAGATGTAGATTTAGCAACTGTGCTACCATGAGAATTGGTTGTGACAATTCTTAAGTCAAAATAAGTAAAACTCATATTAGTTTTGATGATTATATGGCAATTCTGTAAACTCCATAACTGGTAATTTTTTGTACATTTTTGAATATCATTTAGCAGCAAAATACAAATTGTGGAATAAATAACTTTTCTTTTTTAAAACTCAGTACTATTAAAAATATGCTCAAAAAAAAATGATCTTATGCACATTTTCTTGATATCCAGCATTTCTGTGAGCAGTATTTTACTCGTGTGTCTCAGCAGTGAGCTTTGGCAGGAAGGAGAAAAAGAATTTCCTAGTGGTTAAGAATGCTTTAGTGTATCAGAAGCCCTACTTTGTATGATTTGCTAACCGTAAGACAGCTGTAATGAAGAGAAAATATACCAGTGTAATAGCTTGACAGCCACATTTATCTATAAAGAGGCTTGTTTCATATCAGATCCCACCTTCAGCTCTATGAAAATGTGCTATGATAGAAAGAATTCAAACACCAGGAGTGAAATCTTCAGAACACAATTTTTTTTTTTTGTTAGGTATCCAGCTAACACACAAAGTTCTGTATCATTTTCCAGTTGCATAGTCACAAATCTTGTGGAGTAGCAGGATCACTGGAACCAGGGAACATTTTGTTTTCTTCAATTTTTATAAACATGTAGACAGACCCAAGAAGAGCAGTGTAACCTTTAAATAACCAAATTAATATGTAAATGAACATATCTCTGAGTAAAGATAGTGTTTATAATATTATCAAAACTATGCTGACCCAAATCAAATCAGCTGTTCCTTCCTGTTTATTTTGGTTTTGGTAAATGCTGAATGCAAGCTATGGAGAAAAGTAGCCCAAAAAAATCCTGATCAAACTTTAGGCTTCCACGCCAACTGTCTTTCATGTCTGCACACAAGATAGTTCCTTCTGTTCATTGTTGAATGAGTTTGTATGCTTCTCAGAGGTTTTTTGGTTTGTTTTTTTTTTAATTTTTCATGGTCTAAGTTGCCTTGAGGTTTACCAGGATCCAGTTACAGCTAGGACAACTCTTCCACTGACTTTCTCCCTGATGAATTTTTCTAGAGCTTCCATTGATTTGTGAAGGACACTGTAGCTCTTTTCTGTCAGTAAAAATCTGCCTATGTCAAGTATATAGCTAAATTAACCTATCATGAGACCTCAGCCCTTGATCTACAGGCCTGGGCTCTTGATGGAGTTTAATAATACTGCTTCATAACCAAGTAAAGAAAGAACCACTAACTAGACAGAACACTTTTCTGAACACCCTTGCATTTGTATTCTTCTGGTATTCATGAAAATTATTTTTTTAATGCATTCTTTTTAATCCAGATAACAAAAGAGATAAAATAATCTGGAAAAAAAAGAAAAAATAAGCAGAAAACAAAATAATCTACAGAGCAGAATTTCAGGGCCTTTCCTTTTTTCTCTCCCTCTCTCTTTTTTTTTTTATTTCCAAAGGAGCATTTCTGTTTTCCTCCTCACTGCACATTCAGAATATATAGCTATGCTTTAGGAGCTGATGATGAGACTTTTCACTTTCTATCAGAAAAAAAAAAAAGAAAATTAGAGAGAGATTATGAAAATGTTGGGGAATGTGAGATTTTTTATATATATCAAACATGCTTACTATCTATGGTCATTAGTCAAAGTGCAGCAGTTCTGTTTTTCCAGAAAAAGAAGTGAATGTGCAGATATGAATGAGTTAATTTTAAGCCATCCCTCAGTTATGTAAATGCACAAAATGTAGTGCCACTTTCTATTCTTATTACAATCGTGAGACTGTCACTATAATTGATTAATTTTGTGCCATTCTTTCCCAGTGATCTCTTTGTCACAAGAATGAGCTATCACAGAATTTTAATGCTGATTACATTTTAGTTTTCATAATGTATTCTCATTTTCATTCTAGTGACAAAGGTTGGCACAAAATCAGACCATATTCATAACAAAGACTGCAAAAATAAAGCAGGAAACTGTATAGAATCCATCTTCGTGACAATCTCAGAACAATGAGAACAGAAATATCACAAAACAAAACCCTTTGTTCTTGTGGCAGTCTTGGTATTGTAATATCACAATACTCTAAAATGTATTTCTGAACCTTTTGGATTGGATGTATTAAACTCATTGCAGCATAGATATATTTCACAATATTTTAAAAGGAGAGAGTAGGAGAAAAAAATCTTGTTTCAAAACGTGATTTGTTCGAAATAGTTACGGATAATGGAAAATACCTCTTAGCTGTTTGTTAATTCCTAAGTCTACCACTGAGTTACTGTCAGGAGGGAGTGGGAACAAACAAGAAGGAAGAAAAATAATAGTTTTCCATGGAACCTTTACATCACAAACTAGCTATTTCTTCCTGGGCTTAGTGCAATTATTTGATAGACTGCTAATATGTGGCAAAAGTGTGAGTATCAAAAAGAAGAACATTCAGTGAGTTAGAAATAGCAGCCATTTATTGAAGTTATGTGTTGTGAAGTTATGAAATATATATTCATATTATATAATTATATTATCCAGATTCTCTTATTTATCTTTTCTGTGTGTATTACTATCTCTGCTCTTGATGGTCTCCTTTTAAACAGACCTTTGCCATGATAATTCTTCCTAGTCCTACACCATGACTGCCTTGACTGCACTGTCAGTAGGATTTACTGTTGTCAATAGGATTGTGAACTTGTGGACCTTGCTTTTCTGCACTTTCAGAGAGATTGTGTACAAGGAGAGCACATAGTGTCTCTTCCTGAAGAGGGGCTCCTAATAAAGTTCTGTGAAGATTCATCCTTTACCTTTGTTCTTGTTGTCTTTCTTCTTGACTGTAGGGGATCAGAACTTTCACATCAATCTACATTCTCTGAATATGTGAGAGAGTATGGCAAGTGACGTCTGCTCACTGCAACCTCAACTCATGGACACACAGGCACAGGCACACAGACAGACAAAAGCTGTGGGTTTGTCCTTAACAATGATTGCGCTTAAAATGCTGTATTCTATTCTGTGTGTAATTTCTCCTTAATGGCCCTTCATAAAAACATCACTAGAATGTCACAACATTGGAAAAACTTAACATCAGAAGCAGTTATATCACAAAAAGTGAGGTTGGTCCAGAAGATCTGTCTTTTGGGTTGCATTTTTCACATTTTAAGCAGCCAAGAATACAAAAAAAGGTAGAGCAAACTCTACCTAAATATTAGTATATATTTGGAAATGTAGGGGAGAGGTAAAGACATTTCCACAACCAGAAAAGAGTCTTAAAACAACAGCGAACCTAGAATTTAAATTGAAATTGTGCAGATGCAAGATTTTGACATACAAATGTTTATATTCATGACATTTATTAAGCAGTCATAGGAATTAAATTCTCTCACCCTTTCAGGAAAAAACAAGATGCTGTAGAAACATACTAATTTCTCTAATCTCTAATCTGTTCAAAAATCTTTCGCTTTCCTCTGGTAGAAACAACAGTTTCTGTTACTTAACCCTATGATTTCTCTTTTTTATAATTAAATTTAAGAAGAGATTTAATACCTTCCTTTTATGATATCAATGGTGAACTTTTAATTATGTTTATAAAACTTTATAATTCTGTAATTTGGATAGCTAGGTTTTAAGGAACATATTTGATGTGACTAATAAATTACGGATTAATTACAAGAATATGTTGCACATTCAACCTCAAATTTACTGTATTTCATAGTTAACAGTATAAATTGTGAGGACAGATAAGTTAACAGAAACAAAATTATTTTGTGAAGTCCTGCTTTAACCTAGGTTACTTTTATGTACAAAAAGAGTCTTCCATCTTTCAGGAATATAACAGATAGCTAATCCTTCAGTTAAGTCAGCAAAAAGCCCAATATGTGAGTCTCAGTCATACCTGCCATATTAACCCTTGGATACAATGACTGAAGGTTATTTTTCTGATAAAATGATGACTTGATGAAGGATACAGATAGCAAACATGTTTTAATTTAAATTAATAAATAGTAGCCACCATCTGGCTGCCTGGAAACATGATTGCTAGGTAAACTAATATTTTTATTTTCAAGAATAGCTGCTTATAGAATGATGCTTCTTCATTTTGAAACTTTCTTTTTAACAGAAAAGGATGTTTGTCAAATTTATAATGGGTTCTTTTGTATGTAATATATTATTTTTTTCCCCGGTGATTGTAGACATAGATTATTTGTGAAATTTCATGAAACTTTGAAGAGATTATAGACTATTGATAATTAATATAAAAATTAAAATATAACCTTTGTCATATGGAGATATCTTTGAAAGATATATAATTGAAATGAGAATTACTAAAATCTAACTTGTGCAACCTCAAATCAAAGCAGAGATAACAAAATTAAAACAAATCCAAAAACATAATACTTTTTTAAAACCTGAACGTGTCATCTGCAATAATCTTAAATGTTAGTGTCTCTTTAGTCATTGTCCTTAAGATCTTAAGGGTAATTTAATGATGGTATTGTTTTTGTAATCTGATATTTACAATCCTTTTGTGCAGAAAAACCGAATAATTTTAGTCAAATATTTTTTCCTAGACTATGTGCAAATAACTATATGACTGAAGAATTTATTACATTATTATCACTATTATTTTAGGAAGTTTGTTTTTAGTCCCCTTTTGGATAATTTTTTCACCTCTGTTGCTCGGTCTTTTAACAGCCTTTCTGATCCAATACTAATGCAAATTACATTGTCATGTTTTGTGACTTTTCTGCACCTTTCACTCAGCTATAGCCTAGATTCACAGATATTTATTTTTATTTTTATTTTTTCTTTTTAATCACTAATGGATTTGCAGCTAACCTATGGCTTCGGCCATGGAAAGTTGCCTTCGGTATCACTGATGTATGCATTATGCTGATAAGTACCATGGTTCATTTTCCTCTTGGGTAAGCACAGTTAAAAAAGAAAGGCGGGGGGGAGAGAAAGGGAGAAACTCTCAGACTAATAATTACCTTAGCCTGAGACAAGGATGGCAAAACACACTAGATTGCTTTCTAACATTCAGTTATGTTATGTGTAATGAAATATGGCTGCTTCAGGACAAAAAAATGTGTGATAGCTTCTGTCATTTTAGTATTATTTCACTGAATTCCTCAAAACTGCATTTCAGTCAACATTATCAGTGTGGTAATGCTTTAATTAAAGGGCAAATCTTGGCCAAATTATGAATTCTTTTCTGACATCAAAAGGCCTGTCTCTTGTATTCTCAGCATCATCATTTTATATTACATTTTAATTTGTTAGTTCATCAGTGTGAATTGAGGGTCCTAATATGTAAAGAATCATTTGTCATGATTCAGTGATCTAACAAGGCTTGTTGAAAGGTGAATAGTAAAAATAAAGAAGATTTCAACCTTATGGAACATATTATGAAATTAATTATATACACAAGAATACTTGTATTGTATAGGACAGGAACTACTGTTCTTCTGATATATATTTGCTGTCTTATATAAGATCTGAAAAGGAAAAAAATACACACAAATATTTAATTCCTTGCTAGAGAGACTTTAATTCAACTACAGTGGTTGGTGCTGTACAGCATGTAAATTGTTTCTGATTTTATTGTAAATGGATTATGAAGATCTAAGGTAGAACTTGACAGATAAGTTAATAAATTCAGAAATTGTGTATACCTCAAACTTCTCCAAGAAATATCTGGTTGCATGTCTACAAGTTTAAATAGTTTCTGTCTTTAGTATCCTGTAATTCCTTTAGAGTTAAAAAGTAAAAATAAGAAAGGAATCCACCAAAGTGGAGAAACATACTGATAGACGGCTGATTAAAACTAAGATATTTTAATGTATTTACATTTCTTTTACCACAATTTAGTGTTAAGAAAATGACAGCTAATGTTTTCTAATCTTGCTAAAAAATTCATGTAAGTCTCTCTAGAAATCCACCTGTTGTTGACGGTTTGCTGTATTAAATATTTGCTATATCACATCATCTGTTGACGTCACAAACGTCACAGGTAGTTTTACAGCTTGCTTCATATGCAGATGTTTTTAAAAGTGTATACAACTGAGCATTTCAGAAATAGTAGCATTCTAAAAATATTACTTGTGCAAGCAACTATATCTTGGAATTAATATCTCCTCTACTTGCTTTTCGTTTTTATTTGCATCATCCACAAATATAAAGTTGTCCTTGTTTGCTTTAAGTTTTACGACTAAAGTGGGTTACAGTAAAACTGCTTTAAAAACGCCATGTTCACACTGTTATTGTAGTTTGAACCAGGCTTTTGAAGTGAATCCTCTTCCACTTACCAGGCGTCAGTTCACTTAGTGTCCTAGGACTACAGAAAAGATGCCTTCTGGATGAAACTGAAGTGAAAGATCTGCTTCAGAAGTGCACAAAACAAAGTACAACTGTTAGTGAGCATTAAATATTGAGTGACAGATAGCAGCTAATTTCAGTTAAAAGCCTTGAACCATGCAAAATTTGGATGCTGGGTCCTAGCTCAGGCTGGGGACTACTTCAGTGTTTCACCATGTGGCTCTTAATATACTTTTCTTGTATCAGTTTTCAGCGACTTTTAATTTTGTATGCTGAAATCTGACTCTAGAATATATGAATACTTCTTTTACCTGGTCTGCATATTTGTGTGGAGAGCTAAGCAGTGAAATTCATGAACATTACACCAAGGAACTGCCTGTAACTGGACTATAATTATAAGAATAAATGTGTTTTTACACTGGATTTTCTCTGATGTTTTAATGTCTTTCCAACTGATGTAGATCAGTATCTTAAGTTTATTGCTTTTAGCTTTCTCCCAAAAATTCCTGAGACGTTTCTCCTAGTTATGGTAATTTTTTTAATACTAACAGCTAGCAATGACAATTGCACTTCCATGCCATTCCAGCTATATCTAGGTAGGGAATATTAATTCCTGATACAACGAAGCTGTCCCAAGTCTCTATGACTTCTAATTAAACTTGTAAGACTATCTGGTTTGTTTTCAGCGGGACAGAAAAAAGATGTTGATTACTGTGGACTGAGGTTCTACTCAGTCTTCCCTATACAAACTGTCCCATTTTGCACAGAATTTAACAAATTAATAAAAAAACAAAAAGCACAGCTGTCCTTTTGGGTCTTGTAAGTTGGGTTCTGCATGAGTTATGAACTCAAAGTCAGTCTGCTGGCTCAGAAACATATCTCTTAAAGAGTAGTTTTACAAAATGATATAGCATGAAAGGCAAGCATTGGATAGAAGATTATCCTTTCCTTGCTACAAGAGGCTATTATGCTGTGTGTGGGAGAGCATATTTTGAAAGCCTTTTTGTCCCTTTGTCATTTACTCATATTACCACTTAAATATTTGTTGAAGCAAGCTTTTATAGTCAGCTATTTACTTTGTTTCTTCCAGTAAAAATTTTTCTTAACAGATTTTTTTTAAAGTTCATTATTATAAAGAATTAACTTTATTTCATCTTCTTTAGGGAGTTCGTCTCTTTCCTTTGTATAAACTGTTTCAAATAAGACAAACTTCCTACCCCACTGATATTAGCAATGTCTCAAGATTCAGGTTGAGAAAAAACATCCCTTGAAAATTATCACGCTTCAATCTACAATTCTACAGGAAGGAAAGCATTTGCAGCCAAGATATGGGGAAGAAAATTCCATTTCCTTTAGAGGACTGAGACTGTGGCTTCTGAGATACTTACTCAGAACGAAATAACACTAAAACTAGAAGCAGAAAAGATAACTGGGCAGGAGGAAAAGCATTTTAATGTTCTTTACATTGCCAGGAGAGTTTCAAATAGAGTTTTAAACTACCTGATGAGATAATTCCTGTCAAGTTACTCATGAAAAATTGTAAATGTACATGAGCCAAAAAGATGCAATTGTTAAAAAGGGCCATGTTTTTGGTGATGAAGATATTACACAGTTACATAGCTTTTTAATTCAATTTGGGAGACCGCAGAAAGACACAAAACTTAACTGGTTATGGCTGGAAAGAAAGGGCACAAGAGAGAAGAATAAAAGTGAGGCTTTCAGTGATGAGGATGTTTTTTTTGAGAGGACAAAGTCATGTAAACACAAGGACATGCCTAGTGGTATGAATGTTTGCATTAGATGGAGTGTATCTACTTGCACATGGCGTGTCTTCTACATATACAGAAAATGGCAAAATTAAAAGGAAGATGGGAGTGTTTACACATTGCTTTTCTTTTTTGGCTGGTTGTCTGGTTGGCTTGGTTTGCTTGGCTTAGCTTGGCCTGGTTTGGATTTTTTTTTTCTTTTGTAAGTTTTAGCACAAATTAACAACCTTCCTTAGGTAGGATTAAGTATTTGTTTGGGACAGCTTTCACAAATCTAAAAGTGAGATAAACAAGCTGAAGACAGATGGGGATATTGTTACTAGTCCTATGCTGGAAGTTAGTATGCTGTGCAGCTCTTGGAGATATTATGATCTGAGATCCAGACTTAAAAAGAGAGGTGTTCAAAACAGTAGTATTAGAACTTAGAAATTAGTTTACCATGGTGAAGGTCAGAAGAAAAATTACAGAGCTTGAATTTGTTTATTGGATGAACAGTGATGTCTGAGCATGCTATACATATTTTTGTTGACTCTACACAGCAGGTTTACATAAGGAAAAGTATAAAATAAGTGTAATAGAGAAAAAATTATAAAGCAGATGCATAAATATTAATAAAATATCTGTATAAATATTATAGAAATATTCAATGTTACGTGTATTGCACAGAAAACATCTTCTCTGGGAAAAATTAATTAGAAATCAAAGACTAATATTATCTTCCCATCCATGTAATAGTGTAGTGGTGTGACATGTTGATATCAGAGCTGCAGTCTGATAATATGGTAAAATTGTGGCTACAATTGGGCTGGTTTTGAATTGTGCTGAACAAAGGGTTGATAATATAAAGATCTTTTTGTTTGCTGTGCAGGACTTGCACAGAACCAAAATATTTTCTGCTTCTTGTACTGCCACACTGGTGAGAGGACTGGAGGTTCTTGGGAGGTTGGGAAGAGACACAGCTAAGACAGGTGACTACATGAACCAAAGGGATATTCCAGACCATTTGGCATCATGTCAGTATATAAAGTGGGGGGAAGAAGGAGGGAGAGTGGAATATTTGGTATGATGGCATTTGTCTTTACAAGAACCACACGATGGACCCTGTTCCCCTGGAGATAACTGAACACCTGTGTGCCCATGGGTAGCTGTGAATTAATGCCTTGTATTGCTTTGCTTGCGTGCACAACTTTTCCTTTCCCTACTTAACTACCTTTTACTTTTCAGGTTCTCTCCCCATTGGTAGGGGACTGAGCAAGTGTCTGTGTGGGGCTTAGTTGTTGATTGGGGATAAACTATGACAGTCTTTTTCGGCACCCAAAGTGAGGCTCATAGGGTTTGAGATAGTGGCAGAGCTGATTGGGATGTACTAGATTGAATTGATATCTGTTAGTGCTGTTTAGCTAATTAAGACATTACCATAACTACTATTTTTGGCAGTAATAGAGTCCTTCAAGGATTTTGAACAAATAATGTTTAGATGTACTTGTACAAAGTATGATGTAGAACATATATGATGAAGAGTTATTGCATTTATTAGGCCATTATCAGTATAATCATTAAGTTTAACTCTGTATCATGTACAAGAGCAGAATGGGAGTCAAGTACAGCATGAGCATGCAGATTCACTGTTTGTTGCTTAAATTTTTTGCTTCCTTATGGTAAAAGGACTCTTCACAGTCTTAAAGGAAAGTACATAATCACAGTGATTTGGGCCCAAACTGTATACTCCAGTGGGCTTACTCACCACTGTACTATCATATTTGAGTAACACATGTCTAAATGTATGCTGAAATAGCATAATTTATATTGCTATTTAGAAATAGCTTATAGAAAAATACTGCCTTCTTCTTCCCTTTTAGAAGGATCTTGGTACAAAAATAATTCTTTAGTTTGTTTTCACCATTCTGAACCCTCTTGCTTTTCCAATGTGTCTATTTACCTATAATTGACAAGCTGTTGTAAGCAATTAGGTATTCCCTAGCTGGCTGGCCTTTGCAAAGAAGATTCTTGATGGTGATCAAGAAAATTAACTACCACACATGTCTTAGCTTGAAATTCCCAATAAAGCAATATAAAGCAAATATTTATACATTAAAGATTAAATACTTCAAGTCTTTTGACAGTAATTGAATGTATTTTCAAGAGAGGTTTAATTTTGATAGATTATTTTTTTCCATTTTACCACTGTTTGTCTCCTCTTTGTCTCCAATAGTAAATATTTTGTACTACTGACTAACACTTCAGGGTTGGCACAACAGTCAGAGCCAGATTAAAGATCTCCAGCTGTAATTTTAGTAAGAAATACCCTTCCATAAAAAAAAGTTAATTTTTAAACAGTGGTTTTATATCCATAGGAGTAATATTCACATATATATCATCATAGCTGCAATGGCAGATACTCTATGTCTCCCATCAGTCCCAGTCCCAAAAGGATGAAATGCTATTGATTCAGATGCCTCCATAATAATCTCAGAATAGCTGTTGATGTCATTAGCATCAGTCTAGGCATTGTATCACATCTTTAATTTTGAACTCTGAGATAAGATTTGTGGATTGAATTTTTGAAGGAATTAGCTGCTTGGAAAAGCACCTGAACAGATAACCTATAGGTCCTTTTAGAAATCCCATTGATGAGATTTAGATGATTAGGGGTTTTGGTAAATCTACACCTATCTTCAACATACTGAAATGCCTTTCACAAGTCTTAGGGCTTATGCATCTTTAATAACATAATCAAGAAAATACATTAAAAAAAAGAAAAAACCCACAAAACAAACAAACACAACAACAAAAAAACCCTACCCAGACAAACAAAAAAAAAACCCAAAAAAAACAAAGCAGAAAAAATTCCTTGAATACAACAATATACTGTCCAGAAGAGGGTTTTTTTTCCCTTTTCTACATGAACTACATCACGGACATACAGTGAGAAAGTAGCAAGTCTTGGAGTTCAGAGGATGACAAATGTGCCATTCAAAGAAAATATTGTTCTTACCACAAAATTCTGATCATCCAAAATACTGACAGTTCTTTAAAGAACAAAGCTGTTATGCCCTTCTGGTTTTTTTGTTTGGGTGGGTTTTTTTGGTTCTTTTTTATGGTTCAAGAAAACCTGAAAGGAGCAGGAGTATGAAGTACCTCATTCACAGTCCAATGCTTTATCAAGTGAAGTCAGAAGTAAGATTCTTTTCTGTTGAGGTATTAAGAAAGTGGGCATCCCAATATAGTTTTCATTCACAGTTTATCGTTGTATCATATAAACTTCAGTGACCGTTGTATCATATAAACTTCAGTGACCTTGTTTTCAATTGATACTAATGTAAATAAGGGAAGAAGGAATTAATTCACAGTGGCCAAATATCACTGTCCAAGAAACCTATTTGTGTTCTTAACAGATTAATAAAAGGTCAAAACACATTTTTGATGTCTGTTTAGGTTCAGTGCATAGCTTTTTTTTTTTCTTCAGTTCCTGCCAGTTTTCTTATCACTAACTTTTTTTTTTTTTTT
>VXAX01000815.1:360613-469483 GCA_013399835.1 Leptocoma aspasia
TTTTTTTGGTCTTTTTGTAAACATTAGTCCTTCAGGTAAAACCTAAATCATCTTTAGGTCCAGGGAAACTGACACTTGTGGTATAGAAGGTTGAACAGTTACTGGAAGCCAGTGACTAAGTCTGGAAGGACTGTTGCCCAATACCTCTGATTTTAAGTGATAAAGGAACACAAGAGAAAAGTTGGTATTTTGAGGAGTGGATTAAGAAGGGTGGCAGAAGGGAGTACCTGTTTCACACAGAAAGATGTGACTAGCAAGATAGCAAGATAGACTTGGTGATGAGCCATCACAGGATGCAACTGGTTTGGCTGCATTGAAGAATAAGTATTCTGTGTGCTTGCATATTTATTACCCAGAGAATGACATCCTGAAGTTAGGAATTTGCCATGTGAAAGAAACTCTTGCTGGTTACAAATTTGGAAGTTTTTAAAGATGTTATGAATTACACACTTTGAAATAGGCCTGCTTGTTTCCACTGATGTTTAACTTAAAAAAAAATGGACTTCTGAACCTAAAGAATTCAGTAACCTTTCCTTTCACTTCAAGGATATGCTCTCCCCCTAAAAAAATTTAAGGAATTCTTCCAGAATATGACACACTCTTTCTCATGTCCTCCATGTAGATATTTATCAGTAAACCCTGCTTAAAACATTTTAACAAATCTGACGAGTGACAAGATCAGTCACTGCCCTTAAAGGTGAGTTGTGGAAGGCATTCACAGTGTTTAGATTATTCCATTAGTTTCAAAAGGAGTAAATTAATAATTTACATTAAGGTCACTGCTAATTACAAAATTAACCTTGCAAAGTTCAGAAGTTTGAGTAACTCACCAGAGTGTAATTCAGCTTCTGAAACAAGGAAATTCAAAGACTAACTGATTTGAACACAGACTAAAATAACTTTGTGCATTTAGATTGGTTAGATCTCGTAATTATTTTGTTGGCTGGTTTGCTTTCTTGCATGCATTTGTTGTTTGTTTGGGCTTTTTTTTTGGCAGGGGAACTACATGTATAGAGCAGTAATAAGTTGTATAGTCAGTCAGGTAACACACTCACTATATTCCATTTCTGATATAAATCCTATAATTTCTACATTTACCTGATTTCTGCTCAGGTATCCATATTCCCAAAAGTATATTTGAAAAGTCTTGATCCCAGATCAGTTTCAAATATTCTTCATTTACACAGTCAAACTGCTTAAGACTAGTTTTGTCCTCTGTCTCCATGAACTGATATGTTCTTCCTGGAAGCAATCAATCTTCTCCTGTTTGGACAGTTAAGATTCATCATTTCTAATTACTGCTGGGCTAAACCAAAGATATGGTAAATTTCAGCCTCCTAAATATATCTGTTGTTATTCTTAAACCTTACAGCCCTTCATACATAACCACCACAACTTTTTCTGAACAGAAGCATTTTCAATACTTATATGAGCACTGCCTATACAGTTTTTATACGAGGGGGGCATACTGACAAAAATAATGGTGGGAAAAATTGAGGAATCTATTGCTAAAGCTTTTGAACTTTTTCTTCTTCAAAAAACTAATACCTTAAGATATGCATATTAGAAATGTTAGTATAGGTATTACATGTAATCAAATCCCTTGTGAATATAATGTCTATTTTCAGATCAATCTGATTAAGCTTTCATCCTTCATTATGAATATTTCAAAATCATGCAATGGCATACCAAAATTCTACGCATGAGTTTTTTGTTGCAACAATATCAAGGACACTGATGGAGGAACACTAGGGTTAAGGTTCATAACCTACCCTAATTATTGTTATCTAATTACTTGAGTCCTACTTTACCAAAAATAGATAATAAAAATCCCCAAACACTTAAAAATTTATAATATTTAATAGAATGTTTTATACAGGCTCAAACCCAGTGAATTTAAGTGTTTTGCATTATAAAGTTTTTATTTGAGCTAGTCTTTAAATGTCATTAATATCTGCAAACTGATTCAAGCCTGAAAATATGTTTCAAGAACTACAAAGGTATATATTTGGAAATTGTGACCCATAGTACAAATATTGAATTCTGCATAATTGTAGGCTTTCATGTATGAGATAATTTAAACATTCAGTTATGAAAATTGCAATTAAAAATGCACTCTGATATGATCTAAAATTAAATTCTTTGCAGTAAGAGTGGTGAGGCACTGGAGCAGTTGTGTCTGCCAGAGGAGACACAACTGCCACAGGAGTTGTGGCTGCCTCATCCCTTAAAGAATTTGAGTCCAGACTGGATCAGGTTCTGAGCAATCTGGTCTGGTACAAGGTGTCCCTGCCCATGGTGGGGGAGTTGGAACTAGAAGATCTTTACGGTGACTGCCAACCCGAAACAATCTATGATTCTATGATAATGAGACCTGTAGGAAAATTCAGAAGCATGTTTAACAGAAGGAAAGAAAATAGAACTGCAGGAGTGCATCTATATTTTCATTTGCTAATTTTTCCTTTAATGTATGTATGAAGTGTTGCAAAATCATAATTCTTTCTGACTATATCTATCAACAAACAAAAAATATGTGTGTAAAGAAAACCATGGTATCTGATAGTGACTGTTACTACCAGTAATATCAAATGTTTCTTAATCTTTTTTAGATCTCTATCCTGAGACAAAACAACAGGATGTGCCTTGGGGAAGAGTAAGTTTAAAAATTCTTTGTCCTTGGTATATTTTCATTGTAATCATAACAACTGGTTACTGTATATTGAGTTTCAATGAATGAAATCTGTTATCCATTTATTTTTAAAATACTAAGCCACTCCCACTGCACTGCTTATGCAGACTTAACTTTGATTTTAGTAAGTAAACTTTTCATGAGGGCATTTTAGGCGCAACTTTTTATTGAGTACATTGAACTTAAGCATTAAAATTCCTTAGTAAATTACTCTCAAATATTTAAGCAGCAACAGACAATACTCCTAGATTACTTTGTTCCTTCAGGTAACTTTCCTCTGTAAAAGAGAACTGAAAGAAGATGAGTTATTCTTAACAAAAAACAAATTGTATGTGTTTAGCTACCTATTAATCACTGAGTTTCTCCTTTATCTATGCCTGAAATAGTTGTTTTCTCTGTAGTGCTTGGAAAGTTGCTTCTTATTGTGAAAAAAAATTACACAGACCTAATATACAATTTACATCTGTCTCTCTTTCTCACATAGCATACTTAGTGAGCTTTAAATGAAAACATTTTCCTGTCCAATTTTTGTACTCTTTTACTGTTTATTGTTCTGTTTTGTGTAGTTTTGCTTTATCCCTTTAACCACAGATTCAAATGCCAGAGACTCAATGCCATAGCTTGAGCAGAAATCTGTTAACTGCTTGATATGGAGGGAATGACTAACAGCAAAGTTTTTTTAAGTAAAGAACCCATCTGCTGTTATTCAACAGCAAAATTTGTGCAATGTTAGTCCATAATGGACTACCAAGTATGTTAGTAATATGGATTACTACTACAATGCTACATTACGATGCTGGCTGCTATATTTCTATATGTTAAAGATACCATAAAGTCTGTTCGGAAAAAGTAAAGTTACTATAACCCTGCAATTTTAAAAGAGAGGATGAACACACCTGGAATTTTGCCTTTGGTTTGGTGAGTTTAGGATTTGGATTTTAGAACAAAGACTAATCCCAGTCCCTAAAGAAACGGAAGTTCTCTAGACAGGAAAATAAGTCTTGTTTCTCTGCACACACAGAACAAGATGCAAGGGGGCAAAGGAATGAGCAATACTGGGAAAAGATCATCTGTGCTGGCTCCTGGGAGAATCTTTCATTTTTTCTTTCCCCAAATTTAAAAGCAATCTCCTAAAGCAATAGAAATCACTTGAGGTATATCTTCAATTCATTTCAATTGTCACAGTTCCGTTCCGTTCGGCACAGTGGTATTAATTTTCATCACCTCACTGCTTGAACATAAATCTTTATTACCTCAATTAATGAGTTTCATTTTTCCTTTCCTCTGATGTGTTTTGTGAGAATACAGTATACTTTCAGTCACATTTGCAGGGCACTCCAAGAGACATATGGCATACAATCCACAATATTGTAGCTACACTGCTTTCAGGCCTACTGAGTAATTTGTATCTTACTCAATGAATAAATGTATTTTTGTTCTGGAGCTCTTCTTTGGTACTCTAAGTTGTATCCTGATAATGCCCCTAGATGGTCATAAATACTGTTTTAATGGGAGGAAGCAAGACATGAAGGGAAAACGCCATTTTCTAACCTTAAAGTTGGTATGTTGCAAAAATGAAATCATTCACAAGCAATGTCTGAACAACACATTTAGAGATCAAATGGAGAACTGATATTTTCCTAAATTAAGATATTTTCAGACAGAAAATTATGCATGCAGTTGACTTCATATGGTTGCAAGCAACACTAGCAAGATACTTCTAACAAAATAGGAGGAAAAAGGGCTATTGAACAGGAAAATGTGAGTGTTATGTCCTAAAACCAATATTTTGATTCAAAATGCAGTAAAATACTTTACCCATTCAAGATACAAACTGCAGCTGTGTTTATAGAATCACAGAATAGAATCATACAAACATTTAGGCTAGAAATGTTAATGTTAAAATCTTAAGATCATCGAGTCCATTAACATAGCACTGTCAATTCCACCACTAAACCATGTACCTAAGCATCATGTTTACTGATACTACCAGGTGAAAACAGATTCACTAACTTGCAGATTACTATTTCATGCCAGCAGAGGTTCCATTAGAACAAACATGTTCAGACCAAATTGAGATTACGGAATTAAGCTAACATTATGTTAACAGAAGCTGCATGACAATTTTTGTACAATTGTAGCTTTCCAGGTTAATCCTGGACTGCACTTAAATGCAAAGCACACTAACAAACTAAAAAATGCTTTTAATTAAGTCTGTATAAATTCTTTAATATTTGCAAGGATGACTAAAAAAATAGCTTTAGAATATAAGAGAACACAATGATGAACATCCTTATAAAAACCAAGCCTTGTCTTTTTCTGGAGAAATAAAAATGAGGGAACTGAAATTTATTTCTCTACTGATTCTATACTGTTCTGTCAAATGAAAAATGTTTAGCATCAGGTTTGAATATGTCTTAATCAGCCAGACTAATATTAAAATCCCTTAAAAACTGACTTACAGATAATGTGTCTTTGAAAAATGTCTAAATTATAGTGTCTGGAAATATGTATTTTTTAATTTAAAAATTATTTTGTTTATTGTTTTAAATCAGATTTTCAGAAATTTGTAGACACTGAAAAAATTCTAATTGTTCTAATGTTCTAAAACTTACCCTGTTATTATATGGATAAAATCTGTTTAGTATTATCAATCTAGAAATCAATCTAGATCTCTAAAAATATTACTAAGAGATTCCTAGAAAAGTAATATATGCAAATAGACAGAAAATTCTCCCTTTTAACTTAATTATTCTTTTGATATAACTAAATAGTTGTCCAAAGTCAATTACATGTTTTTAAAAAGTTGTATTGGGAAACCTCTTCACCCATTTCTTTTCTTCTGAATTGCCAGCAGAAGTGTTTGGCTGCAAAAGAGAATAATTATGTTCTTTATTTGCAAGTAAAGGTTGAAGTTGTCAATGCAATTTTTGTTATGCAATAATGCAGTTGAAAAAAAATTAAACAAATATATATATTAAAATTTTGTAATATAAGAAATAATTTGCATATTACTGATTTTATTCCTGTCTTTATGACACTGCCTCTTCCAAAGAAACATAGTAAAAATAGTGATATAATGATGACTTTCAGATTGATATTTTTTGAAAAGTCTTGTCTACTAAAATAAACTTGAAGAAAAAGAATAAGAGAAATAATTAGAAAATAAACTAGACAGAAAGCTATTACACAAAAATTGGTTCATACTAAAAGAAGTTAGAAGTGCTAAAGTCTTCAGAATTTTAACACAATAATATGGAAAGATGATTTTTCTGATTGAAACGTAACTAAATCTGCATTACTCATAAAAAAGATGAACAGATTCTATTATAATTGCTGTTAATTAAATCATATGACAGCATTTTTGTATCATCATGCTTCAGAATCTGTACCTTAACAAGATAAAAAATTGTATTTCTTAGTCTTCAAGGTGCTTTAAAAACATACTTCAATTTTAACATGCAATGAGACCTTGATGTTTATATGATTTCCAGTAGAATTCTTACAATATTCTACTTCAGCTGCTCTAGTCTGATATGATGCCCAGTATATGTACATCCATTCAATGAACAGAGCAAATTATGTGATCTTTGAGTCTGTAGCTGTACATATTTTTCAGTTCTTTCTCTGTCTCTTAAAAGAGCAGATTTTATAGTATTCTGTTCATCAATTTCTGGATTTTTTCACTGTTCAATATATTACATGTTCCTTAACTAAATCAAATTTTCTAATATTTTTAGTCCTTTCTATTTATTTTTGTCAAAATGGTAGCAAACTGTAAATTATATTTCTAAGTGAAAACAAAAGATAGAACATTTCAGCCTGAAATGTGCTAAAAACTGAGTAAAACACATCTACATCCCACCTAAATATTAAAGAAAAAATAAAATTACATGTATACAAACTGAGAACAATTTTATAGTCTCATTAAATGACTATGCAGTATATGGCTTAAATTAGTGGTAAAAAAAAAAAACGCCAGGTAGAAAAACACCAGTCTACATATATGTTCTTGCCTTTGAATCACTCTTTTTTCTCCTTGAGCATTTAAAAGTCACTAAGAAATCCTAGTCCTTTATGTCTATTATATATTTCTATTATATCTATGATACAATATGATTATGATATGATGTTATATTATATTATATTATATNTCTGTTCATTGCACTGGCAAAAATAAAGTTTGTTAGCCTTTCTAAAACAATTTACAAAGGTTACATGGGATCTCAGCAGATAACCTCACTTATTTTTTTACTTAAAATTAAAAACAAATCAGGCCACATATATTTTCTGAAAAGAACAAGTAAATCTCCCAGAGGGCAGATCCAACCAATACAACCCAGGTATTTAGAGTGGAAATAAACAATATTTTCAGCTGGAGGGTGGAAACCTACCTTTCTGAAAATACGAAGTGAAGTCTTTCAGTGTATTAACTAACTGGGACAAGTACCTAAATACTTTGTAATATATGTCAGAAAACTCAGCACAAGTTTTTAACGTTGTGGCATTTTTGTAAAGTATACCTTTAGATGCCTATAGGAAGTTACTATTGCTCTAGGATATGAGATTTTATAACTGCATCATGAATAATGTATCTCCTGCACAGCTTCTTTTACATATGATCTGCTGATGTCCACATAAGAATCCCAGTCATCTTTCAAATTAATCACTGCACCAGTTTCTTCATTTCATCAGGAGAGATGAAATGGTAGGAATGAAACTAGCTCAAGAATATCTACTAAACTTCCATGTCAAGTGTTACTAAATTCATTATACATACCATGTTTCAGCTGTATAAAACTTCATCTATTGTCAAATGTCTTAATGCCTCTTTCTCAAAGGCTATTTTCATTTTGCAGCTGTTATCACACATTCACTTTGTAAAAATAATAAAAAAGTAACACATTTGGGTTTGAGTTTTCTGGATTTTGCAATTTAAGGCAAAGTTATAAACTTGTGTACAAGATTAATCTCAGATTTACAGCTATGATGGCTTCACAGAGTTTCTTTTAATTGTTTCATTATTTACTTTTACCACATGGCAGAGGATTGATAGTGCAACGGCAGTAATGTGTAATTCTGTGTGGATCAACAGTTGGTACTAAAGTTAAATTTCTGAATTAACAAACTGAAACTATTGGCATTTAATGTAATTACCATTTTTATAGTGTCAAGACAAATGTAGAGAAAAACCGTGACAGAATATTTTTCTCCTCTTGTACGTAATTCATGTCTGAGGTCAGTAAATGAGAGGTGAAGGAGCTACTCCCATATGGCTGCTGTGTCATGTCTGGAAGAGAGAGATGATGTGATTTAGTTTGGTTCTTAAGGCCGGCAGTCAAGTGCTTGTCTGCAGCAAAAGTTCCTAGTGTTGCGGTTCGTGTTTATTAGTTTCCTGTTAATGGTTTGTTCCAATGTGCCCCCAGGTTTTCCCTAAGTTGGTTTGTCCCTAAGTTGTGCCCTCCCTAAAGACTGCCCTTTATGGTAATCCCCGCCCTTTGTTCCAGCTCCTTCCGTGTCTGTCATTGTAACCCTGCCCTCCTCACATGTCTGTCATTGTAACCCAGCCCTTTGTTCCCAAACCTTCCCTGTCAATCCTGGCTTGGGCCAATCCCTGACTGTTCCACCCCTTTGGAATTGCCCTAAACCTCGATGTCCCATTGGCCCATGTGACCTCCTCTCTCCTCCCACCTGCTCCCATTGGTCCCAGGTGAATGATGTAGTCCCCTCCCTCCACCCCTTTAGAGTCCCCATTTTTTGTTCATTTGCATCCACCCCCTGATTTGTATATATATTTTTATAAAACTCAATGCACAGTGGTGCTTGGGGCTCTCTTTGCTCTTGAACCCTCGACTTGGAATAAACCTTCGCTGTTGGAACCTCAAGATGGAGAGCCTCCTCCTCTCTCCTTTATCCAATCCCGGTCGTGGCTAAAGCATCCAGCACCACTGAGCAGTGGTTCATCAGGTTCAGCTGCAGGCAGAACCCAGGCCTCAGCCGTTCCTCACTCCTGGCGTGGCGCCGGAGTGTCCCAGAGCTAGCCTGGGCTCCAGTGGGCTGCGTCACCTCACTCTTTTCTTTTCTTAATATTCAGAATGTTGTTACTGAAATGTTTTCTGACAGTCCTAATGCTAGTTAGCCAAAACTCCCATTCTGTAAATTTTACACTGATGGAAATATCTCTGTGAATTTCGGGTATGAGGAGGTCAGATGAAGAATTCAAATGCTTTTATCTGGATAAAAATATTTCCCTGACATACTTGAAGATCTGCAGCTGAGTATCCATGTTCAAAGCACGTTAAAAGATAGTTAGCCATGTATTATGAAGAAAAGTAAGACAATATAGTTTTTGTCCAACCAGTAGTGTTTCAAATCTGTAAACAACAACAGCAAGAAGGCAAAGTGAAGTAAGTGTAGAAGTTCTCTCTTAATGATGATGTTTGCGTAAGCACCATAGCATATGCCTTAGCAGACCCCAGAGAAGCTAACAGTGCTAATTTTAAGTTCTGTGCTGTTTTGCAGATTTTTTATTAGATTTCTTTTCTTATTGTGGTGTTCTTTTGAAAAAGAAGGAAACACTAGGAATACAATACTTGAAATAATCATCAGATAAAATTAATTTGATACAGTTATCAGTAGATAATTGGAGACACACAATATGTGGTATTTTGCCTCTGCCAAAGAGATAAACATTTTACATTATGCAATATAAACAGTATTATTTTCCTGTAGTGCAGAATTGTTCCTTGTCATTCTGTTATTATGGATCAGACAGCCAATTTTTTCTTTTCCAGCGTTAGTGTTTCTATATGTTTACTCATAAAAGACTTCTAAATGGTTTGTTTTGCCAGTCTTGTTTTACTAAGGAAGACTATTTTCAAACACTTCATTCTGTATGTGATTTGAAACTTGATCCCAAGAAAAAAAAGACACGTCACTAATCAAATATTAAAAAAAAATCTGAAATAATCTTCTCTATTTTATAATCATAATGGTAGGAAGCTCAATATTTCTGCTCAAACAAAAAGGCTGGTATACATATTTACCAAAGGCCTTATGATGTTTGCAGTCGACTTTGTGGAAGACAACATTTATAAAACCTTTACAGAGTCTGGCAGGTGCCATGGATTCTCCTGGGGATTAGTTTTATTCAGATATTGTCTTTCATTTGAACTTCAAACATGTTTTTGCAATTTTTCTTTTTTTTAGAGACAGATTTTTAATAAGTTTTGGAAATTAAAACCTTTTTATTTGTGTCATTATAGTACCTACTTTGAATTTACTTATGGGAACTAAATCCCTGTAAAACTAAAGACTATTGTAATTTTTAAGAGGGGAAAAAAGACAAAGAGGTATAAATGTAGTTTGAACCACTGAAATAACTGAAAGCATGAGCTGTGCCATGGGTTTTTTCTTTTTTTTTTTTTTTTGCCTGAATAAATAAAAGGCAGGTATTTTCTAGTATTTCTATTTTTCAATATCTAGTCCCACAGAGATAATATTGTGTTACAAAACCACAAAATATTGTGTTTACTAAGACCTAATCTTACCAAGAAAAATCAGTTGAGGACTTCATTTTGAAAGTGAAAATTAATATATGAAGAAGAGATACTTAACTGATATTGTTTTTTTGTGAATCACCACAAATAGATGAAAAAATGTAGATCCTTGCTTTGTGGATTCTAGATTTTGGAAAAACACAGGGAATTTAGGAACTAAATCAAAATGGTGTTCAGAAAGAGGGTCATTAGAAAGATACTTATAAATTTTTCTTTTGATGCTGTTTGTATTTAGAGAATGTTTTTAATTCAATAGTATACCTTAATGTAAGGATAATGCAAAATTAAAATGGAAAAAAAATTTAAAGTGTTAATACCAGAATTCAGCTTCTCAGAAAATGTCTAGTATTTTGAGAACCAGGATTATTTTATTTATTTTTTAACTGATAAGCACTCTTTTTCTCCTAGATTTACAAGGATCTTTCTTCCATCCTCTCTGGTTTACCACAACTCTCTTGGGTACTAAATGAAAAGGATGCCAGCAGATTTTTTCGCCCCACTTTTATTTTCCCAGAGCAGATAAGAATCTCCTCGGCCCCTCTGACACCTTAACATAAGTGTGTCCATCTTTTTGCTTGTTTGTCTATCCACTCTACGAACCTTAGATAAATGAGACTTATGTCCTTTTAGCAAGGCTTTTATCTGTTTTGTACTGAACCTTAGACCTGCAGCTCAGTCCCATGAATTTCCACACTGCTAAATTTTCCAGTTAAATCCTTCTCACCTAGCAGCCTACTAGGATGCTGTGCCTGGTGGATTCCTCTGTTCTAGTCCAGCTTCTGACTCTTTCTGCTTAGGGAACATTTTATTACTATAAGCATTGTTGCCAAAGAAACTCTGCAGTGCACTTACAAGTATAGAAGAGCTATCCTCTCAGGGAGCTGAGCTTTGAGAGGAATGAGGGAAAGTGAAATATCCAAACTAAAAACCAAAAACTTTGGTTTTTACTTACAGATAGAAAATAAATTTATTTTTTAAAAATAGCAAATTATTAATATAAATGCACTTTTGCCTCTCAGAAAATTCCTTTTTTTTCTTATAAATTTCTATTCCGCTTCTATGAAGCAGGATTTATAATTCTAACTACATTAGCGGAATAATGCATCATGACTTTCCTACATTTTAGAGGGCTATGCTAATACTCACCTTATCCAAAAGAACTTGAAATATTGATAAAATATTAATATTTTTTTACCATTATAAAGGACAACGTGCAGATCTTAAAATGTAAAAGAGAGAAATACTAACCTATGGCCAAATGTAAGGTAACTATTTCAAGATTTTCTCTGTCATAAACAATAACTTCTGTATTTAAGGAATAAACCACTACCATTCTGGATCCTGTACAAGTCTGGGAAACCTAATTTGGATTGCCACTCTATGAAGCAGAATATTAAGGGCTAGTTCAGGTCAGCATTACAGGGCTGCTGAGGAATACATTTGGTGCAGGTTGCTCAGTTTGCAAGCTGCTGACTGAGCTGCAGGTTCCGCTCTGGGGGCTGGGAACCCCAGGCGAGAGGATGCAAACTGCTGACCCTTGGCACAAAAAGATGTGTGGGGACTTGTGGCACTAGCCAGGTGACCGGACACTCAGAGACATGGCAGGGGCTGAGCTGACTGGACACTCAGCTGGGAGAGCGAGGCCTTCACTGCACAGACTGAGGGTATAAAAGCCCAGGAATTCCTTTTCTTGGAGTCCCTCCCAGCAGGCACCGAGCTCAAGCTGCTGTTTTGTTATTGTACCATAATTAAATAATTTTAAGGATCTGGATACTTGAGATTCTGCTATGGAAACCTGAGGTTGAGCTGGTGTGGAAACCTGCTCTGACTGTGTGAGGTGTAGCTGTAAAGGGGTGTGGTCCCAGCTCAGGCAACGTGAGACACACTGCCAGAGCAGCTCCTGGATGGCTGGGCAGCGAAATTCCCTTAACATGGCAACCCCTCATCTGCCTTTCCCTCCATAATACAAAAGCACACATGAAATGCAGGTTATTACCATGTTGGTTTAGTCCTTTTGTAGTCTAAAGAAACATAGAAGACTTTGAAGAAATAAATACTGGAGAAAGTTTTTGTGCATAGGAGCTCACTACAAAATACAGAAATGAGACAATGTAATGGAATGTGAACAGTCATATCTTACTTGCAGAAATAGCTAATGAAATGGAAGATTTGTTTGGTTTTTTGGGTTTTTTTTTAAACTCAAAGAGAGCATTTTCCTTTTTCTGACAGCAATTAAAAATGTGAGCTCCTCCTAGAATATTATCTTCACTTTTGAGCTATTCAACAATGGAGAGTACTAACTGAGTGGAAGAGATTCCATAGTCTGGTTTGTGGGGGTTTTTTTATGTTATATAATCTTATATTGTTAAGGGATGTCAAAAAGAATGATGGTACGTAAAATACACTAGAATGTATACTCTTTCTGTTAATTTTCCTACATGCAGTAATATTTGTGTTAACTGTTCATTTTGCACATGAAACTTTTTCAGATGCATTTTAAGAGAGTAACTTTACAGAATCTGGAGGATTTCTCTTATCTATAAAACCAGAAGTACTTTCAAAGTATGCTGTGTAATTATGCACAGTCTTCCCTACCTGTGTAGAAATCCTAAATCAAACTGTGTTTTTCCAGGTGTTTCTCCAAGCCCTTTAGAACGTTTCCAAGTCTTTCTTACAACTAATGATTCACCAGTTGGTCTGGAATTTCCTGGTTTTCATCTTATTTCCCTTTTTTTCCTTGTTAATGATTTCTCAGATCTAGAAAATATCCTTCTTTTCAGATATTTATGCTAAAAGTAATGGTGGAATTCACATGTAGGAACTTGAGATAGATAAAAATTCAGAGACAAACCAGAAAGTATTTAATAAGATATTTTGTCTGATTCATTCAGTCTGTAAATTAGAGGAGATTTTGCAGTATTGTCTGCAGATTTATCTGTAGTTACAACAACATTTATAACATGATTTCTGATCTAGCAATTGTGTTTGTGTGAAGGATTATTCATGAAATTTATATAAAAAATCAATTTTAGAGGTCTAAGTGAACATGAAAAAGAAAATGAAAGTGGAAAATGGACTTGGTTGATTACATTATATGCTGAATTAATAGCTGCATTCATTTCTGAACCACAGTATTTTTCTTTTGTTTAAATTGGTTCTATTTCAAAGTAAAATTTAAATAAATACAGTGTAGAGAAAGTTCTTTAATGAGTGAACAAAAGGAAAGTCTGACTTTACAGCCACATGCAGTCAGATATGGAACAGGCTTGCTGAATTACGTTCTTCAGCGTTATTCAATACATACTAGTCCCTGCATTACTATGAGTAACAGCATTACTAAGCAGTAACAGATTTCCTTAATTTCTTTCAATTAACTTTAATTCTAAACAATCTCTGATTTTTTATTGACTTTTTTTGAAAGCTGTGTATACTTTTTCAGCTAATCTATACTTCATGTTGTACCTTTTATCACTGCATTTAATTTCCTGTTTTCTCAGACTTTTTCTCAGACTCTCAAAACTTTCCTGTTTTGTCAGACATTGAGATGTTACATATACTTCTTCCTTTTTGGATGCCCTTTTAGGGATATTTTTCTCTTGCTAATCAGGCAAAAGTTTTCATTTCAACTCTTCCAATAAATCTTAATACAAAGTTATACAGATTGCTTTTTCAATCTATATAATCAAGGACAAAATCTACATATTCCGATTCAGATCTGCCAAACGGATTGCGGTGGGACTTCACTTAGTGTTAAGAGGTTTTCCCGCTTGAATGTTTGTGGAGAATGAGGGTGATAACATGGAAATCAGTTATTTGCAGAACACTGGCAGATAAATTTAATTTTCAGTACTTTCCAGTTTTTAACAATTTGTCATTGTTTTTTGATAATCAGTTGATGTCACTTTAACTTTTTGCCACTAATTGAGAAACGAGAATTCAAACAAGGTTTAAAAATCTTCTGTGAGGAAGAGGAAAGGACAGATAGGAAAAGCAAACATTCCTGCATGGACCATTTACTATAAGTGGTGTGAAGTTGTTTTGAATTATGCAGGGCTGAATCTGTCACAGGGCACTGAACATGAAAATTCCCTTAATGACT
Organism: Leptocoma aspasia; assembly: GCA_013399835.1. Taxonomy (NCBI): domain Eukaryota; kingdom Metazoa; phylum Chordata; class Aves; order Passeriformes; family Nectariniidae; genus Leptocoma; species Leptocoma aspasia. The sequence goes on from VXAX01000815.1 coordinate 374,961, forward strand.
CAAATGCCCAAGAGCTACAACACTAGATTTCTCAGAGCAGTGAAGGAAATCTTGTGGTTGATGTAATATGCTGTATTTCTTCAAACAGCCACAATATAAAGAATTTTCAGAGGAGAACAATGAGCAAAATATGTGAATAACTCTGGGGATAAAATGAAAGGTGTTGGATGTAATATTGCACTACAATGGGAAATTATTAAATAATAATCTAGTGATAAAATACAGAAGACATAAATGTCAGGGACAATATAACACGCTGGGAACCTTTCACAAAAAAACCCAGATCATTGCATTAAATGTAGAGTATTAGGAATAGGGATTAATGTATTAATTTTTCATTGTTGATTATGTCAATGGAAATCACTACAATTGCCGAAAACTATGCAGCTAGGGGGCAAAAAGGCAAATGCAATTAAATATTATTTAAGAAATAATGCACAGCTTTAGTAATTTCACAATATGATGTTTTGCTGTATGAATTTGTTCCCCAGGAAATAAATTACAGTTTGTAAGTTTTTATGTTTGCAGTTTATACTACAAGGTGTAAGGTCTGAAAAAAAACCTTATCTTTTATTGAAATAAACAATTAATAATTTTTCTGCTTGCAAAAGACTGTCAGAACTTAATAAGGCCTTTGCTTCACATAAAAGGTAAGATCATAATTAGGCAAGGAGCCCAAATTTTTTTTTAAATTACATGGAATGGAAAATATGTTCTGAATGTAAAAATTACCTTACATATTTGTACATATTTGGCATGCTGATACAAAGTATGCTCTCTAATATTATTTTAAGATTTCTGATATCTCAGTTTCATCATATAAAGTGTTCTGTCACTATGTTGCTGTACCACCTTGTCCTCTTTCTTAAATTGTATGTAGTGAAGGCTTTAAAAATCAGAATCAATTGGTGTCCTAGGAAATGTACAGTACATTAAAAGTGTTACAGGGATTTCAAAAAATTGTCTGAAGTTTGGATATCACCCCATACTAAAGACCTTTTAAGCTTTCTATTATGTTGCATAGTTTCTAAATATTTTACTTCCTATGATGTGAATTATTTTACTTTTTTTCACCTTAGATTTTTATCGTGGGTTTGAAAGTAGAAATCAAACTTCTTTAGATGGTCTTTAAGATCCCTTCCAGTACAAACCATTCTATGGCTCTATGGTTCTCTGGAATTTGGTACTAGTTTGCATTCACACAGGTCATGCTATTGCGGTGGAGAAATATCCAGTATAAATCTAAATTACTTGTTTGGGATAACGGAACAAAATGGAAGTTGAGAGAGGCATGAACTTTCTATGGGTTTCTTTTCCAGACATATTTGCAAGGTTCACCTTGGTTTAGGTAACTTCATCTTCATTGATTTCTTTGATATGAGAAAGGCTTTGCTGTGCCACTTAAAAGAAAACAATAATTTTTAAAAAGTCTCTTGTAATTGCGTTGTAATTGCATTAAAAGTCATAATATGTTTTAGTGATCATAAGTTATCAAGCCAGCTTGAGTACATACATCTTTCAGGTCAGGTTATTCAGTTTTGAAAACATAAATCTAAGTTTTGTTCTAGAATCCCTCCTTAAAATGATTAGATAGATAATTCAGTCCCTAAGAAATAGGGGACTGAAAATTGCTGACAAAGATGCAGACAGGAGCTCTGTTTCTGCATCAGTCACAGTTTGAAGATCTACTTCAAAGGCACTGTAATACCAGAGCACTTTGTGTCAATAACTGAATATAGCCACTCACAAGGTAAGAGTAAATCTATCTCTGACCAGCTTTGTCCTCCTTCTTTGGAGTGTGCTACAATATTAACAGCACTCCTGGAAGAAAGCCAAAGATGGTCAATTGCCCATTTTCATGTGAAAGCATTAGCTTACTTCCTCCTTGATATTATTCAAGAGAAATAAATGCCAAAGATCTGTTCTACTTAGATTATTTTCTATCATTTTTGCATGTAAATATTTGCACTGGCATGAAGGCAATCTATCAGAGTAAAAGGTACAAACTTGGCTACTAGAGGAAGAGGAGGAAATTTTCACTGAATAAAGTGTTGGATAAGAAATTAAAATTCGATTTTGAAAGGTAAAATGAATTAATGTTTTTACAGCTTATGCAGGTTGGAAGAGTTACTAGGATCAGCTCTTGAATGAGATAAAATGTAATACTTTTTGAGAACTGCCTGAAAACTCACGTCCACAGCAATGCCTTCAGACTCCTCTAAGTGTAAAAGGGTGCACAAGCACACCAGTATCATATCTACTAGTTTGGGAGAAAAATTTTGGAAAGAAAAAAGAGATTATTACCTTTTTTTTTTCACTGGCATTAGCCTGAAGACTATACTCACACTCTTCAAAGTAATGAATAATTTTTGGAAACTAAAGGCTCCCAGAAAGATTTTGGTCTTGCCCACACTGGTCCAGTTTTAATTGTTCTCATGTATATTTCTGCTTTTTGTTATATCTCTTAATGTTGTTGACAGGGAAATCATGATTGGTTCTGTCTGGTTAGACTTTATGTATCTTATTTGTGCATATGTGTTAAGTATGGGTGATGGAAGAAGAATATGCATAATTTCAGAAATACTTACATTAATAACTGCTATTGATCTGTTGTGCTGTGCAGCTTGTAATTATTTTTGACATATCTTCACTCATTATCACAAGGGACTGATTTATCTTTTATTTGCCCCCCAGTCCAACTGATCTTATCACATAAATTTGCCATTGTCTATTGAGGCATTACTGTAGTTACCATCTCTCAGCTGCAGGGCAAAAACATGGCAAAACTCCTGATAATTCTAATTGTTTATCATCCCTTGAAACCCTTACTACATCACAGAGAGAGATTGACTGGCTGGTGATGCTGTGCCTGATGCACTGAAGGATGTTACTGGTCCTCCTGGCTGCCAGGCCACAAGTCACCACTTGTTAGGCTGTTCAGAATACTCTTCCCTTTTGGATTACGATGTTACATGGTGATATTCTGTATTAGGAATAGTAACAAAAAATTGGACTGTAGCAACAATAAATTTTAAAAAATATATTCTCCACAATGTTCCACTTTCATCTCACCAGCAGCTCCTGAGTCAGCTCTGAACACTGAGTTGCTTGTTTACCAATCTGTAATGAGAGGCCCTTAGATAGGAACACCCTTTTTCCCATTTATTTTCTTTAAATGTATATTTTATTTTATTAACTTAAATTTTAAAAAAAATGGAAATAATTTTGGGAAATGTTAAAAACCAAAAACATAGAGAACACTACTAAAACAAAACCACAAAAAGCCCTAAAACTAGAAAAGTATTTGATTTGGCACACCTGAGGTGGGTATAATCATCTGAAATGGAGGGGATCTGAAAAAAAGTTACTAAAAATAAAAATGAGTCACTGACCTCTTAGATTGGATCTACTTCCAGTTAGAAGTTACCAGTTAAACGGCTATGGTCTTACACTACTTTTTTTATAGACACACTTACAGCATGTGCCTAAGAAAGCTATCTCAAGGAAACAAAACAAAAATCAAGAAAATCTACAAGAAAATAATATATTTAAAATAATTGTCTATATACTTGATAAAAGAGACAGTGGTGCTCTTAATTGTGTTGCTAACTTCTTATACTTACCCTGACTAATACTGTACCAAGTAAAGGCTAGCCCTCCTGGAACTCTTATCACAAAAAAAATCAAAAATATTTACTTCTGTATTTATGTGATTCTAAGTAAGCAGTAACCACAGAAGCAAGGAGTAGAAATTTAAAAGTCAATACCAAAATTCAGTGCAAAAATTCTGAAAATTACCAACAAGTGCTTCAACTTTATGATTTCTCCTCCATTATAGCCTATTTTATTCACAAGTCCCATTTTATACACACCATACACTCACAAAAGTTGCTGCAAGATGTTTCTGCTTCTAGCTAGCTGGAGCCTCAGGAAATTTGACACAGACAGATTCTGGGGCTTTGAGATTTTGTTTGGATTAAGGAGTTTGTTTAGTAAGAAAATCATTTTAAAAAATACTAAAAATGGAGCATTGAAATAAACTGAGATTAAAAAAAAAGAAAAAAGAAAAGGAGAGATAACAAAAAAAACCAAGACAACCAAGCCAATTCTGAACAACAAGAGTTATTTGGGTTTTTAATTTCCATTTCTCTGATGTCTGTTTGTAATGGATGATTTGGGAATGAACATCAGAGTTTATAATATCAGTCAATATTATATGTGGTTCTGTTTGTGTTTGTCTCCATTTTTGTGCTGAGATAAGTAGTCCTAGGAGTTGAAAGGTCCAGTGCAGTTGGCTTCCTGAAACGTAGCTCAACTGCTGGGCCTATGGTACAGACTTTTTTTCATTATGCCTGTAAGATTCCTGAATAGGGAACTTTTACACATCCTGCACAGTCTTTGCAAAACTGTCAAGGCCCATGAAGGCTTCAGCTGTAATGGGACTTGCACAGCACTCAAGCAGGTCTGGATCAGTGTGCATGTATTTGCAAGTGGTGAACAGCTATACAGCAGGATACCTGTTATTCACAATTCCAGACATTTCAGGTGTAATCCTGGTATCTGTTTCCAGTCATGGGATAGACACTTTTAACTGACCAACAAGTCAACAATGCTGCAATGAAGGAAACTGCAGACTTTCAACGTGGGCCTTAGGCTCTACTGTGTGTCCTTTCTGTCACTTAATTCGGCCTTTTCTTTTAACTCCTGTATCATCTCCCCACTTCTTTCCTGAAGAAGGAATTCAGTTAAGAATTTCAAAGCAGTTGTTATTCAAATTGTAGGAAGTCTTCTGGTTCTGCCAAGATTGTGTAGAGAAGAACTGTACTGGTTAGTGGAAGCTCTGACAGCAAGTATGTCCCATTTCTTCTGAATAGCATCATTTCCATAAATCTGTTTGTCCAATGGTTCAACAGCATCTGTGTCAACACAGTAGATGGGGGACATTAATCATGTCATAGAGACAGGAATAATTATCTCTGGGTAGGCATGAAAAGAAGTTCCTTAAATCAATTTTGCTACCAGAGGAACTGCTGAACTAACTATGCCCTAAAAGGATATGTCTTAGTGCAGTCTATTACAATCAGTCATAAGTAGTCCAGACACCAAACATCTAACTCTGTTCAAGCTAATGACTGAAGATAGTATGAATTTTTTTGAGCTAGTGAAAATGTCAAGCGTATATAAATTAAATGCAGATGAAATGTATCACTGTACTTGGGGTCATTCAAAGGTTATACTAATTTATTGTTTCATCATTCTCAAGATCTTAATCAGAGCCAACATAGGAGCCTGTGGCTTCACATACTACCTCACTTTAGAATTTTGGTGTCCACCACCTGGTGATTTTGAGCTTCGAAACCCTCTGAAATTTTACATCACAGAAATGTGGACTATTCTTCCTTTGTTGTGTTTTTAAAAGATATATAGATCTATAGTACGCTACTTAATTACATACTGAGTATCTCAGTCCTACTCTTTGAGTAAAAAATGCTTTTGGATCCTCAGTAAAAGGAAATAGAATTTATGTAGTGTTTTGACCTCTGTTTCACACATGCATATTTGCAGATATAGCATGTGAGAGGATTTGAGACTCAGCTCTTCTGTCACAACAGGATTATAGTGATGTTGCTGTACTGCCAATACTTGACTCCCCTTGCTTAAAGTTCAGAAAATGAGCTCTCAGGTGTGTGCTGCGTTGAAACAGTCAATGTTTATTTCTGATTTTGTGCATTGGTGGACTCTAAGCTGACAAACAGAGATAAAGATTCTGAAGTCCGGGACTGCCCAGATACAAAACTTAGATCCACCAAGTAGGAATATAACACTCCAAGGGAGACATCCACATAGCATAAAGCAGCTTAAGGACCTGATGCATTGCCTAGCTCTGGCATTTCTATGTATTATCACATACAATTTCACTAGACGAATAACATACCTAAATGGAATGGTAACATTTCTGATATTTTACCCAGCTTGTATTTATTTTTTATATTAATACATGGTACTATAAAGTTGTCTATATCCCTTTTGTGTGCGCTGTGTTTTCTAGGTTAAATGTAGCAAAATTCCATTGATCACAGCAAGTAGGAAATTACCATATGCAAGGTTTAGGATTTTTAATAGGTTTCAATGAATTTGCTTTATGCGGAATCTGGATTATAACACCTGTTCCTAGTGAAACTACCCTTTTGTCTCAGAATGTATTTTCAAATTGTAGTTAATTAATTTTCATAGCTGTCTGTCCCTTATCACTATCTAACTTTTACACAAGGCTTAAAATTAATATGTTTGTGAAAGATATTAATTTCATAGAAGTGCACATACTGAAAGGAGTACTGAAATTCAGAATAAATGAGGTTTTTTTTATTCTGTCATCATAAATCTGCAGTTTGTGAAGCTTTCCATGACAACTGAAGATTCATCTACAGTAACAACTCAAATCCAAACCAAACAAATCCAAACCTTTTCCTCTTCAACAAATGGGTGCTCCTGCCATTAGCTTTGGGGAACTTTTGTGTGTATCCTGGAATATACATTCCTTTCTCTGGGAGTGTTACAGATGACAATATCAAGCAGTTCATGTGTTCTCATCTCTTTCTTATAAATGAAACATCTGGTAATCCAAAATAAACAGTTCATCATTGTAACCTTCATAATTGTAGAATTAATTGTTTCCATCCACTGTTAAGGCAAACAGTCTTGTTCTCCTAATCATCTACTAGATTTTCAGTTGCTTGCAAAGCCAAAAGATTTCTGCATAATTGTACCTACTTTCTATCCAAATAAAGGGAAACTTTGCTCTTATACATAATTATCTGTCAAAAGCTGTACATTCCTACAGTGTCCTCCATTCCTCCTTCAACTAACAGCATTGGTCAATATATACTTATATATGCAAACTATTTTTATTTTTATATAAATATTTGTATACATGAATATGTATATATGAATATATAGGACTAAAGAACCAGCAAACTAGCAATATTTTACATATAAAAATCATATGTATAAGCATAAGTATATTTTAGTATACATATGAAATCAGCAAAACAACAATGCATTTAGTTATGAGGCATACAGATTTTACTAAATCATTCAAAAATAGTATTATGCTTTGTATAAATCCTATAAATAATATATTTGAGCATTTTAATTTTTTAATATTGTATACAATATACTGTTAGAACAGAATAGCCACATCAAGAATAATAGTTACCATTGGCAGTGGAGTGCAGCCTTTGGAAAATAAAATCTTAGAAATTTTTTTAGATTTGCATTTTAAGGCTTACCTCCCATATAGTATGAATCTCAGATTGATTGACACTATAGATTTAAACTGTTTGTATATATGTTGTGTTTGGAGGTTCTTTCTTTTTTTACTCAGGATGCTAGTTGCACTCCTGCCTTTTTAAAATGCTGCAAAGTAACAAAGTGCTTTTTACTAAGCACATCATTTTGCTGTACCTAAGTGATATATTTTATTTTTTTACTTACATAGTAGCAGCTAGAGACAAACTGAACAAAAAGATCCTGAAATGTCAGATCGTCAACAATTCCATCAGGATCTGTTGTAAAGATGATCTTGCATCGTAAAAAAAAAAGTCTTAACTGGCCACATGTATTTCCATCTCGAACAATACAATATAGATGTGTATCATGGGTATAGTCTGCTGCCACCTTAGACTCTCAGAGAGCAGACTTTAGCCTGTTTAGCATACTGGCTGACAGAATCCTTTGTGAGGCATACCTGAGTCCAGAAAGGCTGGACATTTTTCAATAAATAATTCCTAAAGATGCAGGAGAAGGCCATCCCCATTTGCCAGCAGGTAAGTTAGCTGGGAGGAAGACCAGCCTGGGTCTAACAGAGAGCTCTGCCTGGAACTCATGGGAGAAAATGAGTGTTATGAGCTCTGGAGAAAGTGACAGGTGGCTCAGGAGGACTACAAGAATGTCATGAGATTATGCAAGGAACAAATTAGAAGTGCTAAACCCCAAGTAGAGCTTCATATGGCTACTGTTGTCAAAGATAATTAAAACTGCTTCTATAAATACGTTAGCAACAAAATAAGGACCCAAGAGATTCTCCATCCATGTGGGGGGAAACATACTGACAAAGCATGTGAAAAAGATTGAGGTACTTTATGCCTTTTTTGCCCCAGTCTTTAATAGTCAGGTGAGTTGTTCTGGAGGTACCCAGCCCCTTGAGCTGGAAGATAGGGATAATGGGCAGGACGAAGCCCCAATAATCCTTGAAGAAATGGTCAGTGGCCTGCTACACCACTTAGACAGACACAAGTCAGTGGGCCTGGATGTTATTCACCCAAGTGTATTGAGAGAGCTGAGAGAAGTGCTCACTGAGCAACCTTCAGCAATTTATTTTCTATACAAACAGACTGATGCTACTATAGCATAATGAGTTAGGATTAGTTTCCAATATTTTATGCATCTGAATCAATAAGTTTTCCTCTACAATGTACTTGTTACACATTAGAAAGCTCAGAAATAGTCCATTTCCACATGTGTCACACATCATCTCTTGAGCAGAAGTGAATGGCATTGTTAAATCTTTCATGTTGGTGCATGGTGACTAGAGATCTTATTTGTCTCCAAGTGCAAGATTTCTGAAGCCGATTTGCTAACAAGGCCAGTTTCCAGAACTGTTATAATTAATGAGCAAACAAGGGAATGACGATGATTCGCTTTCTTAAATACTAATTCAAATTATTTCTGTTCAGGGAAAATATTGAATATTCTGATACAGAAAGCAGAGATAAAAAAGATAACAATAACCCCATCAGCAATAAAACTGCTATATAAGAAGTGGTACATGTCTAAATTATTGCTGCAAATCCAAACCAATAATCATTCTGTGAATTTTGGTTACAGTTTACAGGGAAAAAAAAAATTAAAGAAAGAAAGAAACAAAAAATCAAACCCACCACAACAACAAAAATATTGTTTTGCATGTCCAAAAGAGAAACACAGCTATGGATTTAGTCCTCTATAGCTGTTTTGGGTATTTCACTCTTAGCTCTGATGTTTTTGACAGCTGCTCAAAAGCCATGTATTGATTCCTTACATTCTTCTAATATAATATTTGTTAAGATTACTTTTTCAAGTTTGTTAAAATATCTTTTCCAGATGCTTTAAATATTTTAGATACAATGCAACTACTGTTTAAAGTATAGACAAACAGTTGACAATAATACACAGGTCTTTTCAGCTATGTTTTTGTACATAATTCACTTCAAAGAATTTAATGATCATATTATTCAGATTTATGCTGGTGATGTTTGTTTAGTGTACACACGAAAGTGAAGTATTTGACTTTTTGTGGCAAGCCCTGATGATAGGTATCTAGGCTAAAGGAATGCCATAATTTGGGCTTCTGAGTGTTGGCAATATTGTGAATTCTGAGAGAGTTAGTAATAGGCATTCTCACCCTTTCTAATGAAATATCTTGAAAACCATTCTGCCCCTACAGCACTACTGAAGATAGAACTGGTCTTCAGGATAAGAAAACACTTATTAAAAAAAAAACCATTAAAAAATACAGATTCTGAAGTATGGTTTAATACAAGAAACTGGCCACTTTATGTCCCCAGTGGAATACTATCCTTATAATCATTTGTTAGGACTTTTTCCAGTCTCTGAAATAGTCACACTGAAATGACAACATTTGTTCTATTGGTATTTGCTCTATTAGCCAAAATTTCAGCTGCCATTTTTATTCCTAGGAAAAGGCTTCTCTGAGGCATCTCTAAGTGTTGTCACAAGTGAAATTTCCTGTAGTTACTATTCCAATCTAGAAAAATCTATAGTCTCATGAACTCATGTTATTTCCATTTATGAATTTGGTTTCTCTGGTAAATGGGAAAAAAGTATAAAATATTCTAAAATTATTCTACTCTAAAATATCTAAAGATTTGTAGTTTGTCTCTTCAGCAGCCAGCTAAATGTCAAATACTGAGTTCTGTGTTACTACAGAGGAATAACTGTGTTCAGCTGTGGACTTTTACAAATACTAGTAAGAATTAACTTGCAGAAACAAATGGGGCCTTTTCGTCTGTAGAAAGCATTAAAATTTTCAGTAACTACAGGATCTCATAAAACATAAATTTTTGACTGCTACCACTATCTCTGAAGTCAATAAGAATGTGATTTTCACAAACAAAAAATGACAATAATTTAGCAGTACATAATAGCATCTTATTTTGACTCAGTTTAAATTTTTTTTAAATAAACCATTTTTGTGTCATACCACAGTCACAGAACACATCAGGTTGAAAGGGAGCACAGCAGGTTATCATAGGAAAGTAAAATACCGCCACGCAGTAAAATTCTTCCTGATAATCAGGTGGAACTTTCTTTGCATCAGTTTCTGCCCATTGTCTCTTGTCCTGCTGCTTGACATCACTGAACAGAGCCTGGATCCATCCTCTTGGCACCCTCAATTCAAGGATTTACACACAATGATAAGGACCCCTCTCATTTTCTCTTCTTGAGGCTGAACAGGCCCAACTCCCTCAGCCTTTCCTCACAAGAGAAATGCTCCAGTCCCTTAATCATCTTTGCTGTCTTCTGCTAGACTGTCTCTGGTATTGAGGAACCCAGAGCTGGACACAGCGCTCCGGATGTGGCCTCACTGGGGCTGAGCAAAGGGGCAGGATCACCTCCCTTGACCTTCTAGCAATATTCTTCCTAATGCACCCTAGGATACCAGTGATCTTCTTGGCCACCAGGACACACTGCTGGCTCATGGACAGCAAACTTACTGAAGAGGTGTCTGCCCCTTTATCCAAGTTATTGATGAACAAGTAAAATAATACTGAGCCCAGTACTGAACCCTGGGGACACCACTAGTGACAGGCCTCCAGCCAGACCCTGCAATACTGATTACAAACCCCTGGGATCTCCCATTCAGCTGATTCTTAATCCACCTCCCTGACCTCTCATCTAATCCACACTTCCTGCATTTGCTTGTGAGGATATTGTGATAGTGTCAAAAGCCTTGTTGAAGCTGAGGCAGACAATATCCACTGCTCTCCCCTCATCTATCCAGGTAGTTGCTGCATCATAGAAGACAATCAGGTTGTTCAAACATTACTTACGTTTACTGAATTCATGTTGACTACTTCTGATCATCTTCTTGTGATAGAAGATGGATAGATTTGACCTTCACAAAGATGCACTCCATCAGCTTTCCAGCGGCTGATGTGAGGCTGACTAGGCAGTAATTTTCTGGATCCTTCATGCCATTTTGGAAGACCAGGGTGACATTTGCTGTCTTCCAGCCCTCAGGCACCTCTCCTGATAACCATAACCTTTCAAAGAGAAGCACATCTATGCCATCTCTCTCAGTACGCATCCCATCAGGCGCCATGAATTTGTGGATGCCAAATTTTCCTGACTCTAACCCAATACCCCTGGAGCAAGGGAAAGTCTTCCTTCCAACATTCCTTTACCCTGTGATGCTGCCTGTTGCTGTCCTGAGCTCTGTAGAAGCCCACTGGCTAGCTGATGTCTCCTCCTCCGGGCAGGCCGAGTGTGGCTGCTCCCTTTCTGTCTGAGAGCAGGGCAGGGTAGCAGTCCTGCCGCTAGTGACTTGCAGCCACTGGCAACAGTATGTGTTTCGCTGAGAGCCGGGACAAAGGGAGAGGGAGAGATTCCCTGTGAGTGTCTCCAAGATAGCTTTATTGACAACGCGAAGATCCACACAGAAGAGCCGCACACAATGGAATGTGCAGACTTATAATGGGGGGAGGTACCAGGGGTGGGTAAAATCCAACAACCAATAAGAGGGATTTGTGGGAGGAACACAGGCAGGGGTCACACAGTCTTCAAACCAGTGAGGGGTAAGTGGGGAGGAGACAGCTGAACAGCAGCAAATAGGGGTTCAGGGATTACATAACTGATACAGAAACTTTGGGAAGGAGAGGATGGGTTTGCAATAAATGACAACGGTGGAGGGTAGGGCTAGAGTGACTGACATCCGGAATTCCAGAAGAAGGGGCAGGTACAAGGGGTGATGGGCAGGGAAAGGGGAGGACACAATTGTAGGGTTGAACCAAACTTTGGGGGGACAACAGGAATGAACCATTTGAGAACAAATTATGGAATGTGTGAAATAAGACTTGAACTGCAACCAAAAATCTGCGCCACCACAATCCTGGTCTCCTGGACCAGAGATTCCTGGGGACTTGTCTGGTCAGTGAATACAGAAGGAAAGAAGACATTCAATAACTCTGCCTTCTCAGCATGCTGTGTAAGTAGGATTCTCCATCCATTTTTAATGGCCCCCATCCACATATGCTTTAGTTTTAATTTCTAAAACAGTGTTTTATTATTTCACAGGTTTCCCCCAGTTTGAAGTGTTTCTTTCTTTTTAGTTAGAAAACAAACAAAAAACCCACACACAAATGAAAATGTTTCTGCATACAAAAGGTATTTTTTCAACAACTAGAAACTGTTAATGGACAGAAAATTCCAAAAATGCCTTCTAAACCTATGTCTTGGTTTTCCTACAATATCTCCCCCTTTCCCGTGCCATATTTGCTATTTTAATTCAATTTGGAAAGTGATACAGTCTGGTCCTGCCCTGAATAGCTTTGGACTGGCTATTACGAGAACTTAGTATGGCGACTTTGAAGGAGAGAGATGCACATCCAGTCTAGTGTCTCAGGAGCTAAACACTTTATTAACTAGAAAACAACAAATGAGAAGGCGAACTAACCATAAGGGAGCAAACCAGAGAAGACTGGGGTCCAGGGGAAAACAGGGGTACATATAGGTTCGGGTTTAAGGCGGAGTTAAGGTGGGATCTGAGGGTAAGGTCCAATAGGAAGGGGTATGGAAAACACTGCAGAGGTACATTGTGCAACTGGGGGTAATAAGGTAACCGGGAACAAATCAACTGGGGGAGAACAGAGAACTTTCTAGTACAAATCTGCATGTTATAACTGGAGGATTCTGGGACTGGTCCTCCTGACTCACCATGAGTCTGAATGGTTTTCCCATGGCCTTGTTCCTACCTCTTCCACCCCATCTTGGGCTGAGTCAACCCCAACAGGAAAGCTTAAATTTTAACTACATCAAAGTTATGCATCTTTTGTTTTTACCCTCTGGGAAGTGCATTCAATTAAGTCACCACTGGCTTCATAAAGACATGTTCAACATTTATGAATGTACTGTGCTGCTGTCCCTCATTTGGTGATTACACACATCTCTAAAGTTTAATCGTCTTTATATAACTTATCATAACTCATAATACAAGGTTTTTCACAAATAACATTTTGGGTTCAGGTACTGATTATATTTTATAGGGGTAAATAGTGATGAGATTGGTAGCCTACATGGTTTCTAATAATAAGTTTCTTTCTTTTATATAGCTTTGGATTTTTTTGTTTCTTCTTAACAACTGAATTGTGCTGTCTTGACATTCTTATGTGCTATTTTGTGAGAGACCATTTTGGACCTTCTCTTGTCTTCTCTGTGTTTGTGTTTAGCCAGCATCTCTTATATTTAGGGCCACAGGCTTTCTCTGCCTAGCTTTCTTCAGTGTGTAGGCATTACAGCAGGCCTGATCCAACCTTAAAACTGTTCAACCAATTGCCTCACTGAGAGATCAGCACTCTCTGGAATAAAAGTGGCTTATTAAACCACAGTGAACAAATAATCTTCAGCCAATCTTTCCACCTGGAAAGAATGTTTTATGCGTGTAGCATATTCTTTACACAATCAAATAAAGCTGAACTCTCAAAGTAAAACTTGAATTGTTCTGTACACTCAGCTCAAAGACCTTAGTCAATACAAAGTCATATTCATTTATTCTGATAGAATCTACTTGAAATTATCACTTTGCCTATCTAAAGGTTAGAAAGTAATAGCTGTATTATGTCATATTTATAATACTACCAGTTATAACTCTCCACTAGAATTTTCAACATCAGAATACTCAGGCCAAGGCCGAATAGGGTGGAGAAGCAATAGTAGTATATCTCCCTACTTGAAAGTCGTTTAAATTTCACCTTGTGCTAATCTTAAGCAAACAATCTGCTACATTAAACAAATATTGGAGTTTTTTCCATTTTTAAAGGCATGAAATGTGACACGTACTACTTAATAAAGCAGAGGCAAAGCTTTGTATTTTTATTAATATAGATTACTTTTGTAAAATGAAAATAGGGACCATAAATCAAAATAACTCATGATAAGTTTCCTAGTTTACAGTAATTTTTAAGTTTTTTTTAATTTTTTGCTGTTCTATATCTAGGTTATAGCATTTATCCTTTTACACTTAACTTCAAATTTTTTTGTATGTGTTGCGTAAATTCTGTACAAATTAAAGCAATACTTCTGAACATATTTTCTTCTCTCCTTCATGACAGTAGGCTTATACAAGTAAAAGCATTCCTTAGGACTCCTAGTAAGAATTTTGTCTCCAGAAAATGGCTTAAACAGTCACTTAATGTTCAGATGTTTTAATATGAAAAATAATACCAAAAAAAAAAATTTCAAACACAAGACTTCTAAAATCTCTTTGGAAAAATTAGGTGGTGAAAACTTGAAAATTTACAGGATAGCATTGTTTTTGGTACTTGGTGTAGGTCAAAATTCTGCATAATGAGAGGTACCATCTTCCAAAGAGAAAATCATAATTTGAAAAGTTTTTCTGGGTTTTGAGTAGTAATTTTTCGTTGCTCTTGCTTTTGTTGTTATTACTTTGTTTTATTTTGCTTTTGTTGGCTTTAGTTTTTAAAACATATATGTCCTCAGACATTTATATGTAAACATTTATAGCCAGTAATTCTGTCTGTTTTAATTCCTGTTTGCTCTTTTATTGATTTCAATAATTTATTTAACACACAGTTCGTCTCAGATTTCTATACAGGAATGAACTTCATTCATATAGTAACAAATGTTGTATGACAGTGTAGGGAGTTTTTCTTGAGAAAAAATCACTTCTCTATCAAAGGCTTGTAATACAGTTTCACTGTGGTTTAGACAGCTAGTCAGGTTTTATATCCATGCTGTTATGTGTTTAATTTATGTGGGTTCCCATATTTATGTGTGTGAACACAAGGATTAAAAGTTATAAGAATTATTGTTATAATTTAAATTGCAAGGAGACTCCACTACTAAGTTTGTTTTCTAGTAGTATCTTATTAATATTAACGATGTCTATTAACAACAAAAAAAAAAAAGTAAGGAAATTAACCCTTGTTTCCTCACCTTATATGTAATCTCATCAGGCAAAGGGGCTTAAACATTGAAAACAAAGTTTTACTTAACAAAGTTAGCTCCTATAAACAACATAAGCTAACTCTGAGAGAAGCTAAGGATGTCTAAATGCGATGATATTTTGTATGATTGCCAATGGATAAAAATGGCTGGGAGGTGAATTTCCATGACAATCTTAACAACAATTAATTTAGAAATAAATTATCTGTTTGGATTATCTGTATCTTTGAATTGTCTGTATTTTTTGGAGAGAAAGTGATTGTCCATAGAGTGGGGACAATCTCTCTCATAGACAGAGATTTTATAGTCGTACTCTGCAACTTTAGATTTATTCTTTGAATACTTCACTGTGATTTTCAAATTAATCAGAGAGCTAAGTCTAGAAGTATTTCAAGATTACTTTACTGATGTATGTGACATAGTTCTAGATTTCATTCTTTCCATTTGTACAGAGGGTTTGGATTTTTTTTACAAGTGAAATTGAAATTAATATTGTGTATTATTGAAAGATTAATCTAAAAAATACTACCAGTTCACCACCAGGAGTAAAAGATACTCACTAAATGAATGCTTTCATCATGAAATTTCTTTGGAAATTTTTCTCAAAGTCACCTTTTTTTGCCTAATTTTACCCACACTTACAAGCTTGTAGATGTATATTTTATTCTAGAAAGTATGAAAAATTTTCCCTACATGGAAACTACAATCTAGTATTTGGTCAGATCCATTAATAAGAAGGTTAAAAATAATCCAGAAATTTTTTCTTCTGTACTGGGTATCTGAATGTGCTCATGTGGAGACTCCAAATTTCAGATCAAGGAAAAGACAAAGAGTCAAAGAGTAGAACCTCCATTTTAAATTGCATTAAACTTTGAAATTTTAAACTCCTGGTGAAATGACTGATGAAACTAGATGAGGGAAAAGTATTCAGTCAATTCACCTGTTTGTTCTTTAATGACCTCTTCTCATTTAGTGTTCCTTTCCCTTCCTGTTTTTTCTTTTTGCATGTGTCCTCAGATTGAAAATTTCAGATCAGAATATAAGAAATCATTTGACTGAAACTTTATCTGTATTCTGCTTTAGATTATATAGTAAAACAAAGCATTTAAATACATCTATTTTTAATAATGGATTTTCTCCTCTGTATCTTATATTCCTAGCCCAGAGTATATTGGAAAACTGTAAGAAAATACATTTTTGAGGGGCAGGTTAGAAAATCAATATTTGTAAACATCAGAAATCAACAGTTTTTCACTAGTTATCTTATTTGTAAGTGTTACGCAATAATGTGCCTGATTTTGTATGATGAGAATTATGGACTACTACTATCTTAATTTAGGATACATCTGCTTTGTTGCACCAAATTCTTATACTAGACATGTAATTTTAATATTTTACAGCATTCTTTTTCTCAAACAAGTATCTTAAAATGCTAAAAGTATTCTGTTAGGAAAAAGCTGAGATCCTAATTCACGAGGACAATTGCCTGAGTTTTTCTCCTGACCCAGACGTGTCCATGTCAATGATTTTGGAGCTGAGCAGAGAATAAATATTTTTCAGTATAAACATTTCTCCTTCTCCTCCTCCTTCTCCTCCTTCTCCTCCTCCTTCTCCTCCTCCTTCTCCTCCTCCTCCTTCTCCTCCTCCTCCTNTTATCATCTTCTTCTTCTTCTTCTCCTTCTTCTTCTTCTTCTTCTTCTTCTTCTTCTTCTTCTTCTTCTTCTTCTTCTTATTATTATTATTATTATTATTATTATTCTGTTTATCAGTTTCAGTTTCCATACTTGTTTTCTTCTTCCTACATTGTTCCCACGGATACTTATGTAGGACTGTGACGTAAACCAGACAGCTGACATGATTGATTAAAAACCAGTAATACTGTTCCTTTTTCTAACTCTTCTTACATTTATGTATTGGCACTACCAATGAAATCTTGGCCTGAAAACAACAATTTTTTGTTCAGTTCAGAAGGCTGCCTCCATTTCAGAGGAGCTTCTTAAACTGCTTTCTTTCTGATTGAAATTTATCCTGAAACTACACCCTGAGTAACTGTTCACTTCTGACAATAGTGTCCTGCAAAGAAAAGTAATCATGAACTTGATTATCCACAATTGCACCCGATGTAGTAATTTTTCTTACATAGTTGTAAAAAGCTACACTTATGGTCTGGAAGCATTGGATACCTCTGTTTTCTCAGCGGTAAATGGTGGTACAATGTGTAGCTGTAAAAGAGAATCAAGTATATTGTGTTACCATGTGCTGTGCAAGCCACAATACTCAGGTTGCATTGTGTTCCCTTCTACTGAAAAGGAACATATAATTTGAGATTTACTGTACCAAATTATATCACTTTGAGACTCTGATTGCTACATGTAGAGAGCTGTTATTTGTATGGCACAACAAGCAATCAAATACTGAACAGGATCATGTGTACTGACGACACTACTAATACTGAAGCACATTCTAGTACTGGGAGTGTGGGGGAAATATAACAGGACTACATTGCTTTTTGTAAAATAATCTCTAATTATACCTTTTGCTTCAATTTGAAGTATGAACTTCCAAACCTGGGCTCATCCACTCAATTCCTCCCATAATTAAATTAATTTTTATAGAAAAGAGTTAATGATACATTTCCAATTTCAGTTGAATATTAATTCAGCTAGGGTAGTTCAGCATTAAAGAATGGGCAGCTTAGGAGTGAAGAATCCATTATGAAATATTACCTGTCATATGCAATTCTGTGGATGTTTACTGAGCAGTACTTGACCTAAGTTACAGCTGAGTATGTAAGATGGATTTCCAACATTTTACAAGGTCTCCCTGTATCATGAAAAATAAATGTTCAGGCTCATTTCCAGGAGAAGAAAAAAAAGGCAGTAGAAAACCATTATTTAGAATTCTCTGTCTCTCTTTATTGCCCTTCTGTATTCACAGATCCCATTTCGTTACTGTGATTTCAAAGTGCCTTCTTTGAAAAGCTTTTGCTTTTGAGTAGCATACTTGTAAAGCATGTGACATGACATTATATTCTTGTATCTGATACATTAATAAAGCAAACCTTAAGAAATGCAGATATTGGTACAATTTTAGTTTGACTGTATTGACTGTGTTTACATTTGTGTTTTCCAGCTAAAGAATAGTTGAGTACTTTTCATCTTCTGAGAGATAGCTCTCAGTTTTTGTTCATTTTGGGGTCAAAAATGAACAACATCTCATTACTAGCAATGATTTGACACTCTACAGTGTTTGAACAGAAAGAATAGAACTGAAAGAAACAGTTGGTCTCATAAAAATAAAAAAGAGGATTATTTCAATTGTAATTTTACAGTTGAAGACTGGAATATGGTTGTAGAAGGGGGCTGCAGTTGCAGTTTTTAGCTGCAGTTGTGTCCCACCTGATAGGGAGAGTGAAGAAAATAGCAGTCATCAAATCACAGTTTTTCACAATTTTCTCAATTTTCTCAATTTTCTTACTGTTTATTTCCAAACCATACTGAATTTTTCACGTTTACACCTTTTCTTGAGCTTAAATAATTTGAGTAACCTACAGTTAATATTTTCACCATCTAGAATTTTTTTATTACCTCTTAATTCTTTCAGGAACAGTTTCTAGTAACTCTGACTGATAATGTCTTAGCAGTGTGTTGGCCAGTGGCTATTCTGCAGTATTGTTGCTATGGAGTCTTGCTGAGAGGAAAAAACCACCCACTTAGTGTTGTTTTTATTTTTTATTTCTGAGCACTTCTAATGAATAGTGA
This sequence comes from Leptocoma aspasia, assembly GCA_013399835.1. Classification (NCBI taxonomy): domain Eukaryota; kingdom Metazoa; phylum Chordata; class Aves; order Passeriformes; family Nectariniidae; genus Leptocoma; species Leptocoma aspasia. Next base: position 393,962 of record VXAX01000815.1, read on the forward strand.
TTGTAGTATCCTTTGGTTTCTTACACACAACAGAAGTTTTCCTTCTATCATTCTTACTTTGCTAAGGATTGGAGGGAAGTGAAAGCACTAATGGCCATGAGCTATAATAGCAATAGTCTGTGGTCTGGCATATCAGCTTTCTTTTTCTCTGAACTGCTGTGAGACCCATACATATTAGTGAGACCAGAGCAAGAAAATTAGTCATGGTATTAATTAGAAAAACAGTTATCCAAATAAATGTGTTTTCTTTTGTCTTGAAATAATCAATATACACCCCAAAGGCCTCCATGGCAAAGTATTTTTTTTTCCATTTTTGGTGAGAAATTCCTGATTGTCCTTGCTGCTTTTTTTTTCTCCTTTTTTCCCCCCTGGGAAGTGGAGAGATATTTTGATATTCTTTGAAGATTTGTATTATTTAGGAGACCTGAAAAATGAATTACTCTGAAATAAAGCTGAAATTATGTTTAATAAAATTTATGGCCTAATAGAATCTGAGTCACACCACTAATTGCCCTTCCATAGTAGGCAGAGCACTTAGGGTGAAGAGCAAATTACATATGTCACTTTGCCTCTTTAGTTTTCTCCCTGCCTGTTTATGTTTCTCCATGTCCCTGCAGGAGTATTGAAGGTCAACATAAGGTGTCTTTTTCTTTTTTACTTTCTCTTTTGCATTAATATGGCAGGATTTGTAGCTTTCACTTGATTCTTTCTAATGATTATAATAGATTTCATCACAGCATTTAATACTGGTATCTATTGAAATGATTTTGGGAAGTGGACTGTATCAACTTATTTCTCTCAAACCTACAAAGACCTACCTAATTTCATTCATATTTATTCCTAATTTATTCATGCCTTTTTGAAACTACTGGCAGTTTTCAAGATGATTAAATGCAAAAAATTTTAGCTGCAAAGAATTTCTTTCAAAGACTAACCTTGAGGGACGCATAGCTGTAAAATTTCATGTCGTCCCATACAGATTTGTCTCCTCAGAACAGAAAAAAACACTGCAATCTAAGATTAAGTGAGCAGGTGGTAGAGAGCTTCTGATTTGATCATGTTGCTTTTTTAGACAGACTAATTGTTCTGATTTATGGTTATCACCTGTATTTCATGGGTGCTTGCTTCCAGCTCTAATTAATGGATCATTTTTAACTGCTGCAACGTTAATTGTTCCTTGGACTTCAAGGAGTAGAGGAAACATGGTTGTTAGTAAATAGAGGTTTTGGTTTTATGACCCTTTTTTTTGTTAGAAATGGAAATTGTAATTGTTTGGGGTTGGTTTTGGTCTTTTGGGTGGTTTTTTTTGGTGGGTTTTTTTTGTTTGTTTTGTTTTGTTTTGTTTTGTTTTTGTTCCTGTTTGTTGGCTTTTGGTTGGGGTTTTTTTGTAAGATAAAATTCATAGGATCTCTGAAATCAGAATATTAGGCTAGGTATGCAGTAATGATCATTATTAAAAGTATACAGAAATTATCTTTAGTGTAAGAATATATTATTTTAAAACTTTCTCATATAATATTATTTGACATTTCTCAGGGAATAATAGCTTTTTTACATACTTTGATTATTTATATCTTGTCACTAATACAAAAAACACAGTTCTATAAATCTCTTGGTAATGTTTTTTGACTAATGAATTAATTTCAAAGATAGATAAAATCTTGGTCTGAAAATTTAAAGACCTGGAGAATCCATCACTTCCCTTTGCTATGTCATTTCAGTGATTGCATGAACACGGTACAGTTACATTGTTTTTTATAGACACTCTTCTACTCACGCTATGAATAATGAAGGAAAAAATTATTACAACAGAATATCAATTTATAAAAGTTAGTATTGTTACAAGAGTAATGGCAGTGCAAACACAAATATGAAGTAAGATTTTTTTAAATACTAAATTACAAAAGTACTTTATAGTACATTGAATATAATGCATAAAGTCGAGGAAGTTAGAGAAGAGGTCAGAGATCATGCAGAGGTGGTAGAGAGAAGTGGATGAATATTAATGTGATTTTTTTATAAAGTCATCCAAATTTCATACATGGTTACAAGAAAAAAAAGAAAATGGATTTCAATTAAAATAGCATTCTTATAGATGAGGTTTACTGGAAACTGTTGCTAGAAATACAACTAGACAAGTTGGTAAGGCTTCATGGTTTGTTTTTAATTATTTTAAGTGTACAGGATGATATTGGTGAACTTTTTGCAAAAAAACCCCCAAAACAACAGAACTTAAAAAACCTCATAAAGGCAAAATTATCTAACTGATTCTGAAAGGTGCCTTTTTGCTTTTTTAAATCTATTCTTTTTAGAAACATGCAGTTCCCCCAAAAAATGTAAATTTCTGTAATGTCTTACCTTTGACCATTTATGAGTCATTCTTGTTACAAACACCCCCACTTACAAGCAAATTTTACAGTTGATATTACTGGTACATTTTCTGTATCTTTCAGACTTTGTGTAAATATTTTCAGATTAATTCCTCAAGTTTTCTTTCTGATTTGCAGTTTCTATACGTAGACAGGCTTACTGCATTAACTGACAGGCAGTTTTTAGCACTTTACATAGGCACTAAATCCCAACATGCATATTTTGTGCTCTGGTCTCCAGTCAGACAGCTGCAGCCTGAGTGTGAGCCTTCAATGCAAAACAGAGATGTTACTGCAACATTGCATTGCATTCCCTTGGAAAGCATAAAATCAGCAGGAACATTACAGTGATAAAATCATTACTATATTCCAACCTTCACAAGGAAAAAACTCTCCATCTGGTGAAAAGGACGTGGTTCTACATTAGGCTAGAGCTCACCTTATCACAGAGTTGATCTGCCTTGATCGGATAGATGGAACTTGTACAAGAATATCACCAGCAGGCTGCAATCACACTTTACTACTGTTAAAGAGACTTACTCTATGGACTAGGGCTATAAAGCTGCAACAAAAATGTAGTCATTAATTTTGACATATTACTTTATGAAATACAGTTTTAAATAGAGTGTATTTTAGAGCTAGCAAAATAGATCATATTTCAACAATTTAGTTACCTGTAGATTTGCCCACAGAACAAGGTAAGCATTTTAGGAAAAAAAAAACCTGCAATCTTTCAACATTTAAAAAATCATAAGTATTCTATCTTTTCATTGGCACAACATAGACAACTTTAGCCTGGTCAATTTTGGTTAAGTCAAGCTCCTGGTCACTTGATTCATGTGCTGCATTAGTGAGCTTGGCCTTTGCTAACGGGAAGGAGAGGAAAACAGGTTTATTGAGGTCTATTATGGTCCCATTAACCTACAAAGCAGAGACACTTTCTGTCATTGTAAGTGTTCATATATTGAATTCAGCAACATTAAGGTTGACCACCTCTGCCCTTACTAACATATGTCATTATAATCAAAGGAAATGTCTAAAAAGCTGGAGTACTCCATCTGTAACTTGCAGATCAGGCTTGGCTTGTATTCATGGGCAGAGTGCCCTTATAGATATGAATATTAATATTAATGTTTTAAAATGGTAATCTTTGTGAATAGTTACTGTGCCCCTTTATCCCCTTGTTTCCTTTTTGAACTTCAACATTTGTTTGATATTTCCTAATTATATCCTTTCTGTCACGAAACAGACATGAACATGGCCCTCTGGTCAAGGCTGCATTCAGGTTCTGCAACCTACAACTCTGGCAAGAAAAAGAAGTTGTGGCATCAAATTAATTAGAGTGTGCCTTATAAAAACAAATGACGCATAAAGAGAGTCACTAAAAAAAATATGAGAGTCCTGAAAGTTATTTTAATTTATCTGCATCTTTTTTGGTTTCAATAGTTACTTCTCTTACTTTTCAACCTCTGAGTTCCAAGTACACATGTGAATGTATAGAATTAGTTACCAAATGGAGAAAACAGGGGGTTTTTTGTGAATAGAGCTGTGTCTGAAAATTAGATGTAGGAAATTACTTTGAATTTACTTTTTTTTCTCCCAGTTGTGTTGCTTTTTCATGCTTACGTTTTTTTATAATCTGATGGATAAGTTCCAGAAACAACACCTGCATGTCAATCTCATGCAATTTGCAATTTCCTTAGACCCTTGGTTACTTACTTTTTTTGTGGAAAAAGATGCAATTATATGCCAAATTACACTGACCATGTCAACATATTAATACTGGACCTCATGTTTAGCCATGCTTTCCTTTCTGGAAATCAATAACCCTTAGAACCATCATGATATTTAAAGGTACACAGTGAGGTATTTAAATTATATATTAGAGAAATTAGCACATGAAAAAAAACAATTCCAGTATGATTTTTTTTTTTCCATCTGAATTAGGAGTGCCTAATCCCTCAAATTCTGGACCTTCACAGCACTGCTGCATAAGAGAGGACTACCTTTGAAAAACTTCACTATGTGGATTTCACAGAGTTGCTAAAATTGTGGTGTTTTTGGAGCAAGAACACATATTTTTTTCTCTGCCTGCAACCTATATAAAATTCTAAGAACACTGAAAAAGAAATCAGATTGAATCATGTATGAATTTTAATTTAAACTCTATACTGTAACCATGTACATTTAAGTACAGAGTTCATACAGATAAGGAGGCCAGGGCCCAGCATTCAGGATAAAAGTGGGAAAAAAAGCTGTCCAAGCCAGCAATGTAAACTTGTGGCCAAGAAGTTATTCTGAGCTGTTTTAGGAAGAGCAGTCCCAGCATTACTAGCATTCCCAATGGTATCCTGCAGTGTATCAGGAAGAGCACTGACAGCAGGTCTAGGGAGGTGATCCCATCCTTCTACTCAGCTCTGATGAGGCCACGTCTGGATTGATGTGTCCAGTTCTGAGCTCCTCAGGACAAGAGACACCAAGCTCCTGTAACAGGTCCAGAGAAGGGGAACAAAGATGATTAAGGGACTGGAGCATCTCTCTTATGAGGAAATGCTTATAGAGCTGGGTCTCTTCCCTTGAGAAGAGACCACAGAGAGAAGACCTCAACAATGTCTGTAAATATCTGAAGGGAGGGTCTGGATCCATCCACAGGATGTCTCTTCTCCTTGGTGCCAAGCAAGGGGCAGAAACTGATGCACAGGAAGTTCCACCTGAACATGAGGAAGAGCTTTACTGTGCAGGTGACTGAGCACTGGAACAGATTGCCCAGAGAGGCTGTGGAGTCTCCCTCACTGGAGACATACAAGAACTGTCTGGACACATTCCTGTGCAATGTGTTCTAGGGTGACACTACTTGGCAGGAAGGTTGGACCAGACTACCGTCTCTGACGCCTTCCAACCTTACCCATTCTGTGTTTCCATGACTCTGTGTTAAGGCTGAAGGTTTTATTATCTATTCTTAATTAACAGAATTTAATAACAAACCTATTAGCTAAATGGAGCTAAAAGTCTTAAGAGGCACAGGAATCAGAGTGCAGGAATTTCTTGTGTCTTGTTACATTATTTTTATTCTGTAACTAGTGAAAAAAACCTCAGTTGCTGTGTCAGCAGTTGGCTTAAGATAAGATTTGCATTAAAATGCATGCTAGGTTCACATTATAGCACTTCTTTGCTGTTACACAGGTGCTATTGAGGAAGGTTCTCTACAAATTACGAATTCAGCAGTTTAATGAGTCTGTCAAGCTTGTCAATTGTCAAGGAGAGAAAATGGATAATCATCAGGAATAAAGTTCAAGGTGATGTCTTTGCTAAGGTGTAGAATGCTAATATCAAATAAGTGAATATGAACAACCTCTGCGTGAAAATTGTAAAGCTTTTTCTCAGTATCTCTGTGCCTTATGGTACAGGTAACGCCGCCCATTGGCTTCCCTCTGCTGGCTGTTGTGTGCCAATTATTTCAGCATTGAAGCCCATACAACTGAAAAAAACAATCCTCTTGTGAACACCTTTATAATTAACTGCTATGTTAACTGTTAAACTTGACATATACCCTCCTGTTATTAAGGTTACCTTCTTTCACCCAAGGATAACATGGAAATTATTAGTTTCCTTAAAGATGCTGAAGTCCTGAAAGGAGAGAAAAGCAAACACTCACTACCTTGAAGGCAATCTCCTCTCATACAGAGGGATTAAAAAACCTGTCAAAGAGAGTCTCTTTCTTTCCTGGGTAGCCTATGTTACAGGATACATGATAACCCAAATTCTTTCTTCTGGAGTTGCAATTCCAAGTAGTAGGCATTTTTCAGTTTATTGGTTTTTTGTTTGCAATCTAGAGATATCTGCAATGTTCAAACATTGTGAAACAAAGCCATCAGAGAAAACAAAAAAGAAAAAAACATTTTGTTTAAATTTATCCACCGTGAGATAAATAATTTGATCTTCCCTGTTGTTTAACTCTTAACCCTTAACATTAAGCAGATTACTGTCAAATTTACAAAAAAAAAAAAAAAAAAGATAATTCAGCTGATCAACTTTATTCTTTTTTTATGTGAATTTTGATATAAAATTGATTTTTAACACTTTTGCCAGATTACTGTAGATTTTATAATTATTATTTGTTTTTACTGATAAATTTTAAAAGCTCTACTTGCTTTCCATAAACTTGAGTCCCCTTTTTGTTTGGATTCTGCCTTCTCTCTGATAAAAATTTCAGAATCAAATAAGGAATTCTTAAAATAGTAATTTTAGTGAGGTTTAAGTAACTTGAGAAGAGTTCTACCCATTAATTTGTTCTTTGCTTATATAGTGCTAGGGAGCTTTTGACTGATATTGTGAGTTCCTTGAGCACAAGTCCATGTAATGAAGTGGAACACTGTATATTAAAATTAACACTGAAATCTGTGTATTTTATTAGGTGCATGACAGTGAAAGTCATGACAATTCAGATTGACTTGTTTATGCATGATTTACACATTTTCATGATGTATGAAATGTTAGACCACTTAATAAACTTTTACTGACCTTTGCATAATTATGCAGTAGTTGTCTATGAAAAGAGGTTTCTCCTTTTTCAAGCTCTTTACTTATCATCAGTTCAAAATCAAAATCTTAACACTCCTCTGTATTTTACTGCAAAAGAGAATGTAAGTAACATTTTGAAGTTTGCAAAGCACTGGGCAGCCTGTGAATTTAAAGGCAACATGAAACAGTAAAATGATTAGAACTGGTTCTCTTTCGGTACACGAATATGTGTTTCCCTTAAAGTCAAATGATCTCTCATGCTTTTTATATACTTATTAATCTCTTTATTCTCTTCATTCAATATGGCAGTTAAGTGGTAGTTTTCAACTGGTTCTTCCTTGTCTCCTCATTTCCACTGCATGTGGTGTTAGGAAAAAAACAGAGTAACAAAAGAAAATGATGAAAAGAAATTAAAACACCAAGACTTCTGATGTATCAACTAGAACATAAAAGTTAGCAATATTGTTACACCTGTAGAGGAAACAGTGGCTAATCTTTCTGACATTTCAGGTATTAGTTTCATATGGCATGATGAAGTTAACTTTCAGTGTCATAACTATCTCCTTTTCTCTCAGTAAAATAGGCATAGTAATGTAAATTATTATGGTTTTAGTTTATTTTGTTTAAACATGCCAACTTATATTGGTATAGTCATCATTTTTGTCTGCCTTCTGTGAAACTGCACAGTTCCAATAAAAGTCAACAGCTTTTGCAGTACTACAGCAATAACAGTGATTTTTTTCTTGAAATACTGATGCATAATACTTCTGTGTATATTTTTATGTTTCTACACTGATGCATAATACTTCTGTGTATATTTTTATGTTTCTAAGTACGTATCTATGATTACATGTACATGAGCACACTTACATTTGGCCAGTATGCACAATGCAAATTCATCTTATGAATGACTAGGAGACAAGTTCAGATTTCAGGTACACTATTTTGAAATTACAAAACATTTTTGACCAAGACTAGAAAAGGCAGCTGGGCTCTGAAGTTTTCCAAATATACAAATGGGAAGTTACAGCTGCAGGTATTGCCTATTTACTCATGGTCAGGTCACACCATAGTTTTGTTTATTTTATTTTATTATAATGATTTGTTAGAATTACATAAGGTTACCATAGTCATGAATACACTTTACTTACAGACTACAATTTCTTGAATAATGTATAAATCTCTTTCAGCAGAGGTAGAGGTCTGGTTCTTGATCATTATGATAGGAATCTTGGTCTTTCTTTGCTGAAAAAAATTAGTATTTCTCATAGATATCCTCATCTAAGGGTATCTTCAATTCTTTCAATTGAAGATTACTGATTTTATTATAATTTGACTCAAGTAAGCTTCTAGTGACTGAATAGTCATGGCAGTACTAGACCTGAATGTAAGGAAATAAATCTCAAAGAGGTATTGGAACCATGGACTAAAATTGTCTTGATGAAATCTGACTCCTTTCCAACCTGAAATTTGCAAATTTTGTTTAAGGGATTATTAAAATCGTGCAATGGAAATAGATTGAGATGTTTCAATTCTGTACAAAAAGGCACACTGAGAGAAGTTCTCATGTGTAATACAGCACTGACTAACACAAAGCAACATTTTAATTCTCTTTTCCAGTTCACTGCTGCATTAAAATAAGTTGTGTTGCTATGTTCAAGAGTCAATTTCCAAGCAAAACAACAAAAGTTCAAAAATTTTTAAACTGTGACTCTCTGAGTTACATTTTCCACAAGAAACAAAATGCCTAGTAAATTTTGGAAGATACTGCACTTTATGCCTGTAATTACAGCTCCAGGACTTCCAGTAAAATGCCTAGAGTAAAAGTATAGATTCATCAGAATCATTCACTTTAGGAGATTGATATTATAAGTAATAAAGACCTAGGGGAATGAAGGACAACTCTCAGGAAGGTCTACAATTTCTAAATATAGCTTAATATTGTATCATCTTTGAAGAGATAAGACATTAAAAAGTGTTACAATTTACATGTACAAGTATAAATCTAGATTGTCAGACTTTATGGTATTAAGTTCTTAAATTTATTATTACGTTTATTCAAAATTATTTTATATTAAGGAGTTTAAAATAGTTTACTAATTTGTGTTGTTTATTCCACACAAATACAAGAAGATGAACAGATTGCTTTTATTTCTAGAGACTTGTTGAAATTGCAAAAATATTTTCTTACTGATCCTGAATTTGTTATGATGACCTTGCACTTAAGGGATTTTGAATGATAGTGAATAAAATTACATATTTGAGCTTTTGAAGGTCCATGGCTTTTATCACTTAACACCACTGAAAGCAGTGGAACAGATATTTAGTGATGCTTGTGAAATGAGAGATTAAGAAAAAAAATCTCAGTGTAGAATATGTTATAGTCTGACCTATTTAATTTTGTTTGTCATTGAATGTATCTTTCCAAAATTTAACTAGAAAAGTAGTTGTGATGAAAGATTAACCATGGTCATATAGTTGAAGATTGCTTATAGTATAAAAAAAGAATCCTTGTCTTTAAATGAGACAAGAATCTCCTACTTCCCTATTTTATTAGATTTTCTATGGTTTAACTCTTTCCAAAGACTGAGTAGTTTTGGAACTGTTTGGATTAAAAGGAAATGTGTTTCCTTTCACAAAAACATTAACCCCAGGTTCAAGGGCTGATTTTGAAGTTAACATGTATTTCAGAAAAGACCCTGTGAGTGTTTTATTTCCTATGCTATATTAAAAAAAGTCAATATCTACATTAGTCATCTCATCTCATCTCTTTTGTTGTATTGCCTGCCTAGGTAACTACTCTTCAGCTGTAGTAAATGTTGTGCTGGGAGAATGTCAGTTTGTAAAGGAACTAACATTTTTTGGTATATCTGAACCATGATAAGTAAATTAATTGGAAGTTACTTGCTTACATTTTCAGGAAAATTAATGGAATGCATGTGACTCAATGAGTTCTGGAGCAGAGAATAATTGTAATTTTTCATTCATGAAATAACAGTGATATCTATAGGTGACAGAAAAAAAATTCCCAATGTGCCATTTACAACAATGAAGAGACAGTGGAAAAAGGAGAGGAAAAAATTGAGTTTTCTTATCAAAGCAATGTCTTGAAACACAGGTCTTGGCCTGTCAGGGTTTAGGAATGGTATTCTCCAATTTAGTATGCTCACCAAAAAACCACACACATATTTGCTCTGCCTCCCACTCCTCCAGTTGGAGGCACAAATGCTGAAGATCACAGGTTAATATAAGAACAATTTACTGGAAACAACAAGATAAGAAAAGGAACAGTAGCAACAACATTAATAGCAAAAGGTATATAGGAGAGGGTGATTATATGCAAAAATGCTCACCATGGATCCTACAACAATAAAAAATCATGGATGGCATCCTCCGTCATGTTTTCCTGATGAGCGGGAACCCCTTCTTCCCAGAAGAGAGTCCTTTTCCCCCAAACTGTGTGCAGCCTTAGTGACCCCAATATAAGATATTAATCTATTAGCGAGCCCCCAAAGGTGTGAAGGGACTTGAGGAAAAGACTTATGAGGAGCAGCTGAGGTCCCTTGGTCTGTTCAGCCTGGAGAAGAGGAGACTGAGGGGAGAGCTCATTGCAGTTACAGCTTCCTCATGAGGGGAAGAGGAGGGGCAGGCACTGATCTTTTCTCTGTGGTGACAGTGACAGGACCTGAGGGAATGGCCTGAAGTTGTGTCAGGGGAGGTTTAGGCTGGATATTAGAAGATTCTTCCCCCAGAGGGTGGTTGGGCACTGGAACAGCTCCCCAGGGAAGTGGTCACAGCACCAGCCTGACAGAGTTTGAGAAGTGTTTAACAATGCTCTCAGGCACATGGTGTGACTCTTGGGAATGGTGCTGTGCAGGGCCAGGAGTTGGATTTGATAATCCTTGTGGATCTCTTCCAGCTCAGTATATTCTCTCATGTATGTGGATACATATACATAAAATCTCTACTAAGGAATAAACCGTCAGTAATAATTTATATTATTTATCAAGTTCTACATATTTGCACATTACGTCAGTTCTCCCTGGTTTCCAAGCAATTGGATGAAGGAGGAAGAATGAGACTTTTTTCCTTCTTTTCAGGTTCTGCTTGGAAATTTCCAAAAGAGTAGTAATATTTGATAAAATTATTATTGTGGCAAAAGAACCTGTATTTCTGACTAGCTGTATATAATAACTCTTAGGAAAAGACCAGGGAAGTAGAAGAAATTCAGAAAGCCTAATTTATCAATTAAATATAATTTTAAACCAGTTCTACCAGTAATAAACATGTAAATAGTTGCATTAATTAGCATACTGAGAAAAGAAAGTTTAATAATTATTTCTTATTTTTAATCAGTTCATGTCATGAACTGCAAGACTTTTTGAATAAGAGATTCTGTTTTACTAGTAACGGTCCATGAGTAATCTAGTGACAAGATTGTGCCTCCTGAATAAAGTTTTGTGTTTTACTGTTTAGTTGTCTCCTCAGTAAAATAAATTGCCTAAATTTTCATTTAAATGTTCAATGATGTTGTTTACTGAACTGAACTGGCAGAGATTATAGTTTAGATGCATGTTACAAATTTTTTTGTCTGAAAAAATGTAAAAGGTATCCTCCTACAGCCTGTAATTTTCTCCCAAAATGTACATTGAGACCCATGGGAGTACATTGCAGCATGTTGCACGTATAACTCTTTCATTGTTCAGACCTACCACAGTTCTACTAATATATGACAAATATCATGAAGGAAAGTCCACTTTGATTTTTCTTATTAATTCTGCAAATATGCATTGAATTCCAGTTTAGTGCAAATGTTATCATGACTGATTGACAACCATTTAGAGGTAGGTGTCCAGTGATAAACTATGAAACATGAGATTATAACTTTGCCACTAAACCTTAGGTTTGAATGAAATCAGGACCAAAACAAAAATAAGTAACATATTTTTTAGTACAGACATAAGTGAATAAATTTCCTTAAAATTTTGAAGTGTGAAGCTTGGGATCATTTAGTCAGGTGTCTGCTGGGTAATGTGGATCACTCAGTTGTATACTCCTATGAAATAAAAAATTCTCTTCATCCCAGAGGGTAGGCAATTTTCTGTTGCAGTGGCAGGAGATGTTGACAGTAAAGGCAGCAATAAATTCAAGGAGATAGTGAAAGGAGTACAGTTCTCACTATGAGCTGTCGCCATGAGTAAGATATCTTGACTGTTCATGCTGGCCAGTTTTCTGTTTCAAATAAGACACAGAGAGAAGAAGAAAAAAACAAGATGGTGTCAGAATTTGGTGAAATATACTTGTCTTGTTCATTTAGATTAATTCAGGTGCAAAATTTATATTTTTGATTCTTGCTTTGCTGTAACATATTAAATATTTACCTACACATACCTATACTCAAATATGCCCTCTACTCCAGAAGCTGGAGAATAGGAAGATTGTACTACATATATCTAATTATAACTGAGAAAAATATGCAAAAAGAAAAAAAAAAAAAGTGACTGCCTTTAAAATTTACATTTTGAAGAAAGGATTACTACATTTGAACACCAAAATGTAATTCTAAATATATTGGAAATACTTTTCATCTGTAGAAGTAGCAACTCCAAGATTAATATTGTGAAGTACTGTAAAGGTAGTCTGTAAAAAGATTTTCTTCTGTCTGTCAACACATCCACACACAAAGATAGAAAACTTTAAAATTAAAATCAACATATGAATTGTTTATGAATTAATAATTAACCATGATAATTCTGGCCATCAATCTCTGTTAATTTACTTATGATGATCCTTAAACAGTGTATTTTCTGATTTTTCTTGAAGTACTTGACCAAGATGATGATGCAGATTATAACACAATTTTAAAGAAGTGGTTGCTGCAATTCAACCCCTTTGGTCTATGAATTGAGTAGAATGCTAACAGAACATAGCAAAGTTTCTCTTTTCCCATTCCCTGTTCACTTCTGTATGTTGTTGGCATTATTATTATAAAAGTTCTGAACATTATGATCGCTGGTCCTCTGTACATCTTTCTCTATGTCTTTAATAAGGAATACTTCAGAGAGGCTGTTGGTGTGCTCACTAGATTAAAATTCTTCCAGAGCTAAAAAAGATTTTTTTTTTACCTTTCATATTTGTTAAGATTATAAACAGTGAAAGAAATTTAAAATCAACTATTAAACAACATTAAAAATCAAGAAGATTTTGCAAATATGTGAAATGTCATTTGCCCAGCACTTTTGAGCTAAGTCAGATCTGGTCAGAAGAGGGAGTTAGAAAAGACTTTTGTCCATTTTGGTCCTTTGGCTCTACTGAAGGTAGTTAGTTTTTGAACTTCATTGCAAAATGATGAATCTGAGATAAAATAACCTATGACTACGATACCTCTTTGAAAATATTTTTATTATAGAAAGACAACGGGTGCACTAATATTGAAAAACCATCAATATACAAAATATATACTGAATAAGATAAAAAAATAAAAAATATTTCTAACTTCACTGCATCAAATTTCTGTCTTAAAATAATGAGACATCTATTAGGAGAAAGAGTAGCTTCTCTTGTGTTTCTGTAAAGTTACTACTTTAAAAAATAATTTGATAGACTGGAGAAGGTTTTATACTAGGATAGCCTTTTTATTTCCCCATAAAATTATAACTCTTTGAGAAAGTAGTAGATCTGGTGGTTGATTACATCTGGATTAAATGGTAACTATAGAATGAAACGCAAGATACCTAATTAATCTCCTTCTGAAATTAGAGTTATATGTTACACAAAAGTATGGGGATTTTAAGAGAAAATTTTACTTTGCTTTTTATATTAATCTTGTATATACTTTATAAATTATTCTGGCTTTTAAAAATTACTTATTGGAACATTTTTAATGTAGTGTGGCACTAAAATAACTCTTGGTGTTTGGTTTTGAAGTGTACAAGACAGTGGTAATTTCAGGCATGCTCCTGCAGTTAGAGCATAGTGCAAACAACACCTATGTAGAGCTCCATGCTGTATTATATACACAGTTCTGCATAAGCTTGTGAACTAGAGATATTTGTAAAGAAAAAATATGGAATAACTTGCCCTTCTTTGAGGGAAGATTAAATAAAGGAGTTTTATTCGTTTAAAATACACCATCTTTACACTAAAGAAATGGAAGCACTTGAAAATCCTTATTTTTAAAATATAGAATTAGAAAGCAGGGTAGAAAAACATCATAATTTCATGAGAAATGAGATTTTAAAATCAGGCTGTAGATGGGTGTCCTCTGCATGATCAAGGGTGAGTCAAAACAAAGCAGAATCTCAGTTGAGCAAGACAGCCAGTGGAAATACGACATCCTCAGAGTGAATTTTACAGCTGCTATGGGAGCAAATAGTTCCCCTTTGATGAAAGCTTGAAAATAAGAAAGAGAACCCAATGAAAAGTATAAAATTCTAGGATCTGTCATAAAAATTCCATATCTGCACCCCACATGCTACATAAGATTTGGTTTATGTTTCACTACATCTAACAGCAGATTCTTCTATTGTCGCGTGTTTAAAGATATATACATGCATCTGAGTAAACTAGCCTCTTAATTTAAAATTCTACAAGTGAACATTATTACAAGTTACACAGGTAATTTTACTCATTGTGAAAATTTGCACTTTTTAAATTACAATACATTGATATTTAAAGAAGAAGAGATATTTTTTGTATTTTCTTTTTTGCATGTTAAGTTATGCTGGTTTATAGGGAGACAGGTTTTTTAATCAAAAAGATCTCTTAACAACACATCCTAGGTATAGTAAAGTGAAATACTTATTTGCATAAAAAAGAGGAAATTATTTCAATAGAACATATAAGTTTAATATTATTTGCTCAAATTTGGGAATTAAAAAAAAACAAAACCAAAAAGACACAAACCCAAAGAAAAGTTTGGACTTCAGTCTTCATCAATGAAAGCTGTATTTTCATGGCAAACATACAATAGCACAAAGTTAAATTCACAATATAACAGTATATTTAGTCTTAAGGCCCTTAAGATATTACATCTCTGATCCTGGGCTACTTGAATAAGACAGTTCTTAATATGGAGAAAAAAAATATATGTAAGTGGGCAAATATTTAAAAAGCATATAAAAGTTTTAGCTGAATAAATATTATCAGGTAATCAGTGACTATTTTTTATAAATTATTAAAATATTTTTTAAAATCCTGTAGAAGTTCCTGATAAAATCAGAACATCCTGATGTTTTATCAAAACATCCTACAAAAAAAAAAAAAAAAAAACCAGAAGAGAAGTATAGTGGAAAGTTCTCATACTCTATGAAATTTAAAAACTAAAAAACATTTAATTTTAGGTGCAATAAAAATAAATTAATTCAGTTCATCTACACTTACTATCCCTGCACGTCATTAGATACTTCTTGGAATCAGTGCAGGGGTCTGTCATGCTCCTTGTGTATAAGTGACAATTAACTATGCTAATTTTCTATGTTTTCTTGTGATTGCTCAGTGAATTCTTACCAAATATTTATTAATCATCATACAGCAAGCACTGTCTCAAAATGTCATGATAATAGGACTTGTACAAACACAAAACCAGGATTTGGGAAGTGCATTTTAGAGAATTTGCCATTACAAAAAGGACAACATATGGATAAAGATAACCTGGAAAACTCCAGGAAGCAATGAGGCAATAGTGATCACCATGACAGATGGTAGTACAGACCATCAAGAGCATTTCTATGGGTAGTTTTAATCTACTTCTCTAACTTTTAGTTAGAAAAGTAGAATTTTAATGATGAATTTAAAAGCAGACAAAGGAATAGCTTTGAAGATATTTACAAAATAATTCCCCCAGGTGAATGATGACACATTGATGTTTATTTGAAAATTTAATAATGTGATGAAGAAGAACTAATATTATGAGCTACTGAGAAGCAGAAAAATAGTCCTCTTGATACTACACAGAGATAATCAAAAGTTAGGAATTTTGAAAATGAAGGCAAGTGGTTAATTTTTGACATGATGAAAACAAGGAAGAGACTTTGGAAACATTCAAGATAAAGGATAAGACAGAACATGAGATTATGATAACCTAGATCAAAGCACTTGTGTGCTTTGATAAATTGAAAGGAGAACTTGTAGATTAAAGCCCAGACAGGATTTGAGTATGTAAAGCAAGGAATGATTAACAGGCATAATACTGGTATTCACAATGCCTGAGAAAACGAGGCAACTGCAGGGCTCAAATACAGCAAGAAATCAAGATGTGTCTGTCAACCATACCAATGGTTGAATGTTATATTCTGTTAACATGATGTGACAATTATTTTCTATGGGCTAGAAGATTTCATTTGGCCCTGGATAGAGTGGTCTGAAATATAGAAGTAAAGTTATGCTTTTTGCCTAAAATAGTAGTCAAATTTTGAGTAAGATTATCTAGATTAGAATTCAGTTGGGGAAAAAAGAGCTTAACCCCAGGCTTGGAAAGCATTTTGGGATTGTTGTGAATAGAAGGACCAAGAAAAAATTCTCAGAGGAAAATAAATTTTTAAAAACATTTCAAAACCAAAAAAATTCATTGAGAAAATAGTCACAGAAGAAAAGGAAAAAAGGATTTGCCTGACTATTCTGATGGTATTAGACAAAGAAGACAACAGTGTCATCCTGTGTCTCAGATTTGCATACAGAACTGTTTAAAGAGACTATGAGAGATCCTTTGAGGGATTCACATATTGTCAGAGACTAGAGAAAAAAAGAAAACAAAAGAGATGGTAGGTGGAAAATTAAATGGGATTAAAGGGAAGACATTCTTTAGTCTGAAGATACTAGCTATGTGTGAAGAAACAGCAAAAAGAAATGGAGAAAAATTAGAAAGAGAAGAAGGAGAAGGAGAAGGAGAAGGAGAAGGAGAAGGAGAAGGAGAAAAGGAGAGATTTATGGAAAAATAAATCACACTGAGGAAAGAACAATATAGTTCCATATTTTTTCATTTGTTTTCTTGAAAGAAGTTAAGC
Source organism: Leptocoma aspasia (assembly GCA_013399835.1). Lineage (NCBI taxonomy): Eukaryota > Metazoa > Chordata > Aves > Passeriformes > Nectariniidae > Leptocoma > Leptocoma aspasia. The sequence continues at coordinate 410,856 of VXAX01000815.1, forward strand.
AGACATTTTGTGAAGAAAAAATGGAGGTAAAGAGAGAAAGAACAGAAGATGGAAAAGGCATGGCTGGCGTTGATTTAGAAAACTGGAATTGTTTAGGAAGAAACAATAGCCAAGTTGAAAACAGAAAATAAACCCAAATGTCCTCTTCCACTTGACCAGTTTGCAATATCTGAAAAGAGGAAGAGAATGGAACAGGGCAACCTTTTCCAGGGCAACAGGGCTGAAGATAGAAAGAACCTTGGATTGGAAGAAAATGTAACAAAGAGGAAATAAAGAATAATTAATAAACAAACAAACAACAAAAAAGGAAAAGGAAAAACAAAATTTAATGTGGCAGAAGAGTTTAAAAGAGAGGACAAGAACAGAGTAATACTTCTGACTTTTAAACCACAGACCAGTCATACAACTGCATTCTTGTTTGAACCAATCGTGAAAGGAAGAAGTGGGAAGATTACGCCAAGTTATTTATCAGCAAAAGTGCATGCAGAAATAAATTTATTGAGTTTTGGTTCTTATGGAAGGAAGTATTTGAACCATATTACCAGGGCATCTGGAAGAATTTAAGAGAAAATTATCGGCAGGGCTTGTGTGGTAATCCCTTGTGTAACTCAGGAGCTTTTTGGGGAAGCTGAAAGGTGTATAATCCAAAGAAAAATATAGACTTAAAACTCACTCAGCTGGGATTGGAGTCTTTGAAAGTACTTGAGCCATTTTCTGCAAGAATGTTTTGTTTTCTGAAGAATTGTGTTTTCCTTAATCAAGTCTTCATAAAAGATATTATTTGTGCTGCTCTTTCACCCTGTTTAGATAATTTACACCATTAGCTAGTGCAGTAAGAACAGCTACAGTAAACATAAATAGCATCTTTTACATGGGTGCTTAAGGTCATCATCTCAATGACTGAAACATTACCACTCTCTAATTATATTTTTTAATCTTCATAAATTTAGCAACAGCATAGCATCTAGACGTAGATATCAATCCTTTTTTCAGTCAGATACAAAACAGTTTCAAATATAATTTTTATCATAACCTGTTTATCTTTTTTTAATTTTACATGGGAGAAAATGAATAATCATTATTAATAAGCATCCTGCTTTACTGTAAACTTGGAAATGCATAAATATTCTATGACAATATGAAATCTCAACTTGATTATAAAATGCAACAAGGACAGATGTGCAGGATTAGTTCCTTATAAAATTTAATTGATTGTAGTTGAGAGAGTAATTCAATAAGTGTTCTGATTTTATTATTTCCTTTTGCATGAAGAAAATAAAGACTTATACACAATTTGCTATGCATTTTTGATAAAAGTAAGTAGTTTTCAAATCTGGCCTCAATATTGATAGTGTAAGACTAAGAGTAGCGATACAATTTTGTTTGGGTTTTGACAGTGCTGTTACATGAATCATGAGGAAATACAGACCTAACAAAAAATTTAGAAAGTTTTTTAGCACCAAGGAAAAGATTGGAATAAAAACCCCACATTGTTAGTTCCAGTCTTCAGAAACCTTCCTAAACCCAGAATTTAAAGGTGAGTTACCAAACTTTCCTTTCTGCATGAATTATGAGGAAAGGTCATACCTCACACAAATGGTCACCACTGATTATGTTATCAGGATGATAATGATGTTCATAATTTTAATCACAAGATTTCTAGGGCAGGAAAAGAAAATACAGGTAGGTATCAGTCCTGTAATCCTATAGTAAATCCTAAACAGACCCGCTCAAACACTGAATTCCAGGTCGTAGGAAGGTGCTTTTTTTCAGATATTTAGTGTACCTTTTCAGTAGTTAGGTAGTCTTCCCAAACTTCCCAAGCTTCTGACCATTACCATAGCTGACCATCAGCCAATGACCATACAGGTACTTATTCCTTTGTACACCAAAAGAAAGCTTTACGTCTTATGCAGATAAGACTTTTCTTGTTGCATAAAAGCAGTATTCAAAGTTCCCAAACATAATGTCAAGGTTTGAAAGGAAAACAGAAAATTACCTTTCCATAGCAAGAGACCTGCAGTTTGTTTTCTCATCTCATATTCTTCAAGTCCACCCAGAGAATAGCTTGAACCATGCCAGGGAGGCATAATGCTACAGAAATCTACAAATCTGCTGCTTTGATCTTTCAAAAGTCATTACTGTCCATATCTCTCTAGATCTGGCTTAGAGTTATGCTTGAACCATAAATTAATTATATTATGGAATATGTTTGAATTAATTTGCTCAATTATAAATATTTAGTGCAATTTTGGACATCTTGGAATATCTAAGATACCTTCATGGACCTGGAAGATGTGACATAAGATAAAAAAATGACGTGGATGTGAGCTAGCTGGTCCGTGTTTAGAAACTGAGGAGGACATTGAAAGGCAAATTGAAGAGAAATATCTTGAATTTCTTCTATCTAAATCCGGCATATTCAAACACATATTCAAACATGGTCCTCTAAAGACCATTGGAAGAAATAAGGAAGTTGAAACAAACATCTGTACCATGAATTTCTTTGTTCCCTTCAGTAATATGCATAAGAAAAATAATCCAAAGCACACTTCTTGTGGTTCCTTTGCCTATCCTATTTCTGCCTAGAACACTTGATGATTAAGATATAACCCAATCATATGAGAAACCGAATTACAGGAGAGTAAGACTTTGGCTTTGATTCAAGGACAGGAGAATAATTAATGACAATAATAATAATAATAATAATAATAATAATAATAATAATTTATCAAAAGAATTACAGGTGGTTTGGGTGTTTTTTCACGTGTAAGGGATTTTCCACCCTCCTTTTTTAGAGGTACTGACCCTTTGATGATGAAAAAGATTTTCAGAAATATTGTTGAGGCTTTTTACATGCAGACATAAAAATCAAAATTTTGTAGGCACAGTTATGGGCAACCTGCTTCTGCATGGTTCTGGGTTCTGCTTCAGCATGATTGAAACTAGCCAACCTCCAGACATGACTGCCAACCTCACCTATTCTATAAGAGATGTTTCTATGTTTAATTCAATTTGTATTTTCAGGTAGCATTTGCCAAAATTGTCTATCATATGTCAAATGATAAGACATTTTCTAAATTATTTTTCATACATTTTTTTTCTTTTTTTTTTTTTGTCAAACCAATATGAAAATGACCTAACACAGAATGCTGATAAGAGATTTATGGTTAAGAATCAGAGACTGAGGCAGCAAAGGGAACTCTGTGCCTGGTGTTTAGTGCAGGTAGCCTGATCAAGGATAAACTATTGATGAAGCCTTCCTGCTCCAGCTAGAGGAGGCATCACTCTCTCAGGGTCTTGTCCTGCTGGGGGACTTCAACCACCCCAACACCTGCTGGAAAAGTACCACAGAGAGCTGCAGGTGGTCCAGGAGACTCCTGCAGTGCATGGAGTAAAACATCTTGAGCCAATTTATAGACAGCCCTATCACAGGGAATAAATAACGTGCAGTCCAATGGGAAATGGGCCAGGCAATAAGTAAAGAGAAGGCCCTGAATTTTAGGAAAGCAAACTCCAAGCTGCTCAAGAGTTCCAGAGAACCCTCTTGGAAACTCTCCTCAGGAGCAAGGAAGCAAGAACACAGCTGGCAGGTCTTTACAATATTCTCCACAGAGCTCAAGAGCTCTCAATCCCTACATGTAAAAAATCAGGAAAGGAATGAGAGAGACTAGCATAGCTGAGTTGAGACCTGCTAATCAAACTAAGAGGAAAGAAGGAAATGCAAAGACTACAAACAAAAAAGGACAGACAAATATCCTGGGGAGAGCACAGGGACATTACCCAGTTATGTAGGGATGGCGTCAGAAAGGCCAAGGCATATTTGGAGCTGAACTTGGCAAGGGATGTAAGGAATAACAAGAAGCACTTCTACATGTATATCAGCTTGGATTACATACAAGGAGAAGGCTGAGCTACTCAACAACTTTTTTGCCTTTGTCTTCACTGTCAATTTTCTTTTTGAATCTCTTGAATAGATTAACCTCAAGGCAGGAACTGGGGGAAGAGCAGGTTCGTGACAATATGAGGAGCTGGAATGTATGTGAGTCTATGGGACCTGACAAGGTGCATTGCATAGCCACACAATCATGGTTTGAGTTCATTCACTCTACCAGGTCGCTCAAAGCACCTGGCTCATGCAGCCTGGCCTTGTTTGCTTGTCTTGGTCTAGGCTTGGATTTTTTTTTGTTTGTAAATGGGCACAGGCAGTAGTCCAGGTGAGTTCTTGGCACTGGCTTTGCAAGTGCCCCCACCTCTCATCACACCTCTTCCTGTTACATAGTTCTGAGGGAAATGACTGAAGCAGTTGCCAAACCACTTTCCATGATGTTTGAAAAGTCCTGGCAGTCATGTGAAATCCACAGTGACTGGAAAAAGGAAAACATAGTGTCTGTTTTTAAAATGTGAAGAAAGGAGGACCCTGGGAACTGCCGACCTGTCAGCACCACCTCTCTGTCTGGGAATATCATGGAACAGATCCTCCTAGAAGCTGTGTTAAGGTATACAAAAGAAAGAGAGTTGATTTGAGACAGCCAGCACAGCTATACCAAGGGTCAGTCCTGTTTAATCAACCTAGTGGCCTTCTATGGAGGAATGACTGCATCAGGGACAAAGGAAGAGCTAGCTAGTTTCATATTGTAGTACACAGTCATTTAGGTTAGCTTGACATTTCAGCTGAATCTGAAATAACTGGACAGTGGCATCTATAGTTGTAACTCTTGTGTCAACACATGATTAGTATGCTGTTGTTGGAAAATAAACCTGAGCTTCAATACAATGGTTTTTGGGTTTTTTTTTTTTTTGGAGAAAACTTGATGAAAGACAAATATCAGACTGATGCAAAAATAATAATAAGGTATTTGTCTCCAAAGTTTTATCACGTTCATAGATTTATCTTCAGTTCATTTCCGAACAACTTCTAAAATTTTAACTTGTTTTGAAAGAGGCCATTGAGAGATTGAGAGATTGCCAAATGAGGTAAACAGGGTTTTTAAATTTTTAAAATGATACAAGGAAGTGTTGCTACAATTATTAGCTCACCCTTTCAGTTTAGCCTCCCATTTTCTTATTCTCAGTGTTACCCTTGTCAACTACTGGTCAGCAGACCACTTTTTCTTAAGTAATAGTGTAATGCACAAATAGTGCAAATCACCTGCAATTGCACTTCATATGCAAAGTGCTAGCAACTGATTGAGACAAGATTTTTCTGGAGCAGATTTCGGAAAAGCAATTTTGTATCTCCGAGTTTGGTACAAAACTAGCTATAGTAAATCCCTTTATGCCTTGAATTTCATGAAATGCAGTATATGGTACGTTTTTCAAGAGAATTTTAGCTGATACCAATGCTAAACTTGTATCAGTTTATCTTATGCCCAAAGAAAAACTCTTTGATGAGAAGAAAAATAAAGAATTGTTCATGGAGAGAAATAGGTAAATGTGAATTTTGGCTTTTTATTTGCAAAGTGACAAATATTTTTTTATGAAAGAGATTAATCAACTGGTAAAACTGCTATGTTTTATGTAATTTAAGCACCTAGATTTTTGAAAGATGGAGAGGACTATCCCTATGCTATAAGTTTTGTTAAAAAAATATGTAAATGCCAGATTCTGAAAGAGTTACGCAAAATACTAAATTTCCTCTATTTATTAAAAATTGAGCTTTCACATTCAGCTTTTATATTTAAACCACAATAGTAGTACCCTCATCTGAGGGTACCTTCTTTTTCCATCAAAAACCTTTGACATAAAAATTGCCTAATCTTCTTTAAAACCTTTAAAATTTTTGTCACTTTGATGTTTTCAGGAATGAATATTGAAATGGAATATTTAAGAGAGATTTAAACTTAATCCTTTCTTATATATCATTATAAAACAGTGAAACAATTAGCAGGTATCTAGTGATAAGAGGTTTCAAAATATTGCAGTAAATCTTCCCCGAGAGAGAGAAATAAAATGCAATTATCCTTAATGATATTCAGTGACCAAAACAGCAGCTTAAAATAAGTATTTAAAACTGAGTTTATATTATCAAGAGGGGAAAAACAATCTATGAAAGGATACCTTTTAAAATAAACTTTTTATGGCGTACAGATATATCTGCTAATGACTTTTGATATAACCTTCCAGAGGTTAACCCTTCTAGCAGCATATACAAGAAGATAACTTAGTTTTTTAATATGGAACATATGATAATCAGACATAATTTGCTCATAAAAAAGTAAAGGAAAATGTATTTGCTTAAAATATGTATTTTTAAAATAATAATATTAGGAATGCTTATTTCTTAACTTCTAGTCTGACTGGTAGATAATAGAAAATATAGAAATTTGAAGTCATGTGCATGTGTGAAATGTGAAGTTATGAAATAAATGAACATGGTTTACTAAGACTTTTGAGCTATTAGTCATTGAAGAGAGGCTTTGTTTTGAGAGCTGTTCTTTCAATGAGTCCTTGCCAAAATATGTTGAAACTGATACTGATTTTCTGCTTGTACAAAGAGAGAAGGCCAGAGGAAGAAGCTGCATTCTGAATTTAGCTTAACTTGGAAATTACACACTTTATTTGTTTGTAAGGATAATGTTTTAGGGTTTTGTTTTAGTTTTTTTTTTACCTCTGCTATAGCCTATAATATGAAGTGAAAATTATCTCAGAGGCATTTGGTACTGAGTAGAAAGTGTGACAACACAGCAATAAAGCTACTAGCCAAATTCTAATTAAGAAATTAAAATACTGACTTTGATTTAGAATTGCTGTAAACTAGGATTAAGGAAATGTTCTATTTAAACATTTTTCTACAGCTGTAAAATGTATAGCTTTTTTATGTTAAACAGTGTTCAATAAATACAGAAGCTTGACTCCCTCTCCTCAAGTTTTTAAATTGTATGCAGAGATTCATTTGCTATTTTTTTAAGACTAAATGTTAATACCCTAAACATATTGATGTGCTTTCCTACTATCTGCTGCAAAGTCCATCATTCTGTGCATGTGTGTGATACCCACTGACATATGCTTCTTAAATTTTCAAAGATGATTTCTCAGGAAGTTTCCTAAATAGGCAGCAGCAGCAATAAATTACACACAGGTTTTGCCTGTTTTGCAAGAATTTCAGCCATGTTTTTTTCCTGAAAGTCATCTGAAAAAGGACAATGAATTTACAGAGAATGAGGATGTGGAAGTTCTGATGAATGTCCAAGTAAACTTGGATTACTTATTTTTCAGTTAAACTGAGAACTATATAATGCAGGATAAATTTTTTTTTTTTTTCCTTTTCGAGGCACACCAATATGTGCCTTGACTGAATCCTAAATTTAAACTCAGAGTGTACAAAAATGGCTGAAGCTACTGTGGTCACTACAAAAGTATATTTCTAAATTAATCAATGGTAATTATTTGCCCCTTAAATAAATTAAAAAAAAAAATACCCCCTTTTAATATCTTCAGCATGGATCATATTTCTGAACACATACTCAAGACGGTCAAGATTAATCAGTCTTGACCACTCCTAAGTATCAGAGATCAATTTACTAACAGCTCCTCACTGCTGCTTTCTACAAATGTACTCACATAGTCCTTTTTTTGTGTTGCTTTTTTTGATTCAAATTAATGTTTCTCACAACATTTAAAAAATATTTTGGTAAGCAAGTACCTATATATAATTCATTTTTTCTTCACTAGGGCTTTTCTAGAGATACTGCAAGGTGAAGTCCTTCCTTTAGACGCTTCAGGATTAAAAAACCTCCTTCAATCTTTCACTGTCAGTCATGTAGTCTAAAAGATTTCTGTGAGCTAAATGGTCGTTTTACAAAATCGTTGGAAAGATTCAAGCCTATCCTGTCACTTAGGTAACTAATTACACCATTATATACTGCAATTACAATTAAAGATTTTCAGGTGATGAAAAGCATATTCGCTGAATCCTTGTTACCTCATATTTCCTTGCCAACACTCCAGATTATCATGATTTTTATAAAACAAAAACAGCTCAAGAAGCTGTATTTTTCTCAGTAACATCAACAGCTTAGAGATGACACTGTAACTCCTTTTCCCCTTTATGTATTAACCATGTTATCTGAAAGAGAAACATCCGTCCTTTTTGCTGAAGGTACTGTGTTTAAATTTGTCTTTGCAAAAATGTTTTGTAAGGCATTAAAAACAGAACTATATTTATTGTTCAGGTCAGCAAGTTTTAGTACTCAGATTAGGCTGCTTTCTTGAATTCAAGCCAATTGGCTTCTATCAAATTAAATAATAGCACAAGTAAATTGACAACATCCCCCCGTACTGAAAGCTACATCATGCAAAAAATAGGGCAGTGATTTCATATGTAAAAAACATACAATTATTTTCTATAATGATAAAGAACAAAAAATCAATTCCAGTTAAGCAGGTAGGAAAAAATATTACATTCTTCCCATGTGTGTATAAATCAATTTGATAAGTACAGTGGAAGAGTATTTGGAGTCCTAGAAAAAGTAAAACTACAACAATCAAAATAAGGAAGTAACTGTTCAACAGTATTAGAAGTTAGTCCTGTTTCTCTATCAATAATTAGTAGCCTGTGCATTTGCAAAAAGGTCTGTATAAGTAATATACTACTTTTCACAGGTTTTAAAAATGCCTGATCTTCCCTTATTATTCATTAAATTGCACAGAGGAAAAAGACTATGTTACTTTGTAGGGTGTGACCTTGTTAGTTATAAAATTAGAAGTAGTTTCAGAAGAGAGAAACTGTAAACTTGGATGCCTGATGCTTAACTTTATTATTGTTAGGAAAATAATTCATCCTTAAGAGACATTAATCTAATACCTCTATTTTTCCAGCCAATAACTTCTTCAGATAACAAATATGTACGTGCAAGAGATTTTTCTCTGACACTATCATTCTTGAGTTCTGGTTTCCCGATGGTTTCCATAGCAACAGAGTGATGTTTTTATAAACACTACATCATTGCTTCTGCTGTGAGTAGAAGCAGCAGAAATGTGAATCCATACCTATTTTTCAAAGAAAAACAGCATAAAGAGAAAGATTATATAAACCCTCAATATTCAGATTAAGTTATTTTATCTGGATTGCTATTATCCCAATGTCAAAATCTTTTAAACTGATAATTAAAATTTTTTTTTGATCTGGTAGAAGGAGAAATAACTCTCTTTTACATCATTTGAATATGGATATGAAACCAAGCTTCGGTTGTTAAAAAATATGTAAAACTACAGTGTAAGATATATCACTGAAACCAAATAACACATTTGTCACTCAAGACGGTGAAAGTGCAGTTGTTGCAGAAATACAAAGCAGGATATATTTCTGAAGAGAAACTTCCTTCTTTTTTTTTTTTTTTAAATTTAACAATGACTGTTTTGGTTACTCTACATGCTTTATCTTTGGTTATGTCTGAACATCTCTGGCAGGGGCTATTTTTTTGATTACCTTTAGTTCCATTCAAAATGGTAAAGGAGTTATGCCACCTCTTCACTACCCCTGAACAACGTATTACGCGTAGACTGTGTTAACAACTTTACCATTTTAAACTGCCTCCCCTGGGAACATGTTTACAAGAAGGTAAAGAACTTTTTAGAGTACACACTCTGATAGTAGTCATAAAACAGTCTTTTGAAAATTTGAGTCCGTTGACCTTGGTTTTTTATATTTCAAATTTAGGATCCCATGATTAAATTATTTCTTCAGTTAGGACTTGCTTATATGCGAACTGACGTATGTGTGTGCTGCCAAGACAGTATTTAAGTCGTATTAAGTTTAATACTTAGTCCATATTCTGTAGTCCATATATGGTTTCCAATATGTTTTGTAGTCCAAGGTTTACAATTTGGTGAGTGTAGACCATTATGAAACTTTATTACTTAGCAACAAGACATCACTGACAATGTATGGCAATAGAATGACAAGATTGTTTAAACAGTCATCAAATGCAATAATAATAATAACAATACATTTTATTTTCTTTCAGTTAGACACTAATTACTGTCACTTTTACAGAACAGCCCAATTATTAGATCATTTGTCTGTGATGTAAGACCCTTTTTTTCAAAATGCTCTTAAAAGAGAAGCTTCAGGTTCCAAATACGGCTGTAATGTCAAGTGGAAGCATCCTTTGTGGACACAATGCTTCTGTACAAAAAGACTCCTAAGCAAGCAAACACATCAACTGATCCAAAATCCCTGTGGTTCAGAGTAAAACAAAAAGAGAGCCATCATGTTGCATCAATTTAACTCAGAGTTTCAGTTTCTTCTCTAAATATCTTCCATAGATCTCATCTAGTGACTTGCTATAAAGACAGAAGGAATCCTTGAACTCCCCTATTGTCCTCAAAAGTTTTAATTACTGTAATATGATGAAGTGTGACCCATGCTTATTTCCCAAGCAAATTTTTTAACTTCTTGATCCCTACTCATTGATCAGCAAGATGTGTTAAGAGATGTATTCTCACAGGAGAAACTACCAGACAAGAGATTTCCTCTGAAACTACAAAAATGGTGCTAAATGAAGATGACATATTTGCTACCCATGTTTTTATGATTTCCCTATGCCTGTAATGACTCATGCAACTTGATTCTCAGCATATTTCTAGTTCCCTATGTCCCTTCTTTACCTTTGTCCTGCTCTTTGAGACAGTCACAAGGAAGAGGGATAAAGAGGCCTCTTGTATTTGGAAAGCAGGAATACATTTAGATGTCTGGCATAATAAAGAAAAGGAGGGAGAAAATTATTTGGAAACAAATCAGAATGGTTATGGTTATCCAGAATTTTGTGGGAATTACAAGGGAAAAGTAAGGCTGAGAAAAAGACAAGTCATGCAGATAGCATTGACACCAGATTCCTACTTTTGTTTTGCTAAATTTACCACTCTCTGCAAGACTGTGATTTCTTCAGTATTAGTACGTTACGTGTGCAATCCCAAACGTGACATGAAACAAATGGCAGAACCACATTTCGATGGAATCAATTGATAAGAGTGTTTGTTCTGAACAATGAATGTAAAGTTTACACTATCTGCAGAACATGATACTCTAAACAAAGTTAATAACATTTGAGTGGAAGTGTTACTTTCAGTTCTTTTCATAGAAAATCTGAACCGGCACAGCAAGTTTCCACCAAAATTTAATTGTGGGCCAGATGGCAATTTTGCACTTCTTCTAGAGACCTAAAATCAGAAAAACTGTTGCTGAACTTATTCCTGGATACAAATGCTAAAAGAAAGACATTTTTACAAGAAGTAGTACTTAGTCTGTTTATTTCCTGAAATGCTAATATTTAAGATAGTGTGTGCTTTCATAAATCACAAGCAAGATAATTTTTTATGCCAGATACACAAAATGGCACTCCAAAGAGCAGCAAGACGTTCATAAAATCAAGAATTTGTTTGGTTTATTTTGTGAAGAAGTAGACTGCTTCAGTTTGTTTGAAATATTTTCATATACTCCCATTCTTTCATGAATACAGCTACCCACAGAAGAAAAGTATATTGAAGTACTTAAGGTGCTTCACACTGTAAAATTATCCACAGTGTGCCAATTTCTGTTAAGTGCCTCTGCAGCACCTGTTTTTCTTGAAATTAGCAGCAGCTAAGTTGACCCAAGTTGATGTGCAGGGTGTGGCAGAGAGTGTCATACTTCATGTAGTCTGAGCAGAAAGGTGTGGAAAAACAACATATTTTTATGTGTAAGATAATTATTCTATGAAAGGAAATAAAATTGCATGCCATTTAGCTAGGCAAGAAGACAAAATAAGTTGTTGCAGTGATTTTGTGATATGAAAGAGATTTTAAGTATGACTGCAATTAAATAAAGTGCATGCATGAGTAGCATATGTATGAAATATTTTTCAGACGTTTCTACAGAACTTTTGAATTGTATTGCAAAGGGTACTTTTGCATGTGGAATTTGCTGTAATATTCTCATAGTTTAGGAATGGTATTATCCAATTTAGAAGTCACACTAAAACCACAATGCCACTCATGCTCTCCTCATGCTTCAACTGGAAGGACAAAAGGCAAAGATCACAGGCTGACATAAAAACAATTTAGTGAAAACAGCAATTAGATAAGAGGACAAACAATACAGCAACAATATTAATAACCAGAGGGATAAGACAAAGAAACAGTTGACAAAGAATGGCCATAATGATAAACAAATACTGATTGCCTCTCCTCCACCACATTTTTTTCAACCCAAAAGAATCCCTTCTCAGAAAAGACAGAGCTCCTTTCAGTGAGCTGAAGTGCTATTAAATAATATCAAGTTCCTGGCCACAGCCCCTGTGTGGGCTACTGAAAAAAATTAACCCTGTTCTATAATTCATCCCTTATTCTAAACCATCTACCTTATGCTCAGACCCTACACCTTCCAAATGTATACATATATAAAGATAGATACAGAAATAGATATAGATATAGATGATATAGATTATGTAGATATATAGATACAGATATACATGCAGATAGATGGATATATCCATTGATAGATATAGATATAGATTAGAGATAGATAGATAGATAGATAGATAGATAGATAGATAGATAGATAGATAGATAGATAGATAGATAGATAGATAGATAGATAGATAGATAGATAGATAGATAGATAGATAGATAGATAGATAGATAGATAGATAGATAGATAGATAGATAGATAGATAGATAGATAGATAGATAGATAGATAGATAGATAGATAGATAGATAGATAGATAGATAGATAGATAGATAGATAGATAGATAGATAGATAGATAGATAGATAGATAGATAGATAGATAGATAGATAGATAGATAGATAGATAGATAGATAGATAGATAGATAGATAGATAGATAGATAGATAGATAGATAGATAGATAGATAGATAGATAGATAGATAGATAGATAGATAGATAGATAGATAGATAGATAGATAGATAGATAGATAGATAGATAGATAGATAGATAGATAGATAGATAGATAGATAGATAGATAGATAGATAGATAGATAGATAGATAGATAGATAGATAGATAGATAGATAGATAGATAGATAGATAGATAGATAGATAGATAGATAGATAGATAGATAGATATATATGTAGATAGATATAGGCAAGCACAGGTATAATTTCCATAGTCAGTGACCACCCCCTCAAGAGGTCCCTTGAAATCATTAAATCCATGACTGTGGGTTCTATCCATCCTAGATGTCTTCCAGGATGCATTTGCTCTTGGGTGTTTGTACACTCCTGCCAGGTGTACCTGGAGCAGTCCATCCTCATTGTCCACAGAAGTCATGGCATGTAGTGGCACTGTCATTCAGTAATAAATAACATACAATTCAACATTGCAGACTGTTCTCACACAAAAATCAAATCCCCTTGTAGTAGGTGCCTTGTTTCCCCATCCCTCTGCATTACCCACCAATTACCCACCAAGTGCACCCAGGTCCTTGAGCAAAGAGGATCCCACAGATGGGTTTGCCTTTGCTTGAGGCAGGACTAATCCAACTGTCTTTCCTAAATCATTACTCATATGCACCACAGGGACGTTATCCCCTTCCACAGTACATGGAAATTTTGATTAGATTTTGATTAGCTTCACAGGTAGAGCCTATGGTGTTAACTAACCAAGTGGCCTTAGCTAAATTAAATTCAACGTTTGAAGGTCCCGCTGCCCGTTGCTTTCAATGTGCTTGAACCATCTACTGATACTGAGAGAATATCACTTTTCATTTTCTGTCAGTTGACCAAATAGTGGGCCCTCCTCAATACCACCCTCCTCAAACTCCCCCCGAGTTTCCTTCTTGATAGCTGGGGGAGACATAGCTGCTGTTTTATTGACCACATCCATTGGAGTCTGACGATACCCATCCTGTCATTTTACTCTTAAAACCTGAGTTTCCTGGACAGGTCTCTTAAACTTACTTTGTTTTATGGCAAAACTGGCCTTTAGGAGGATTTTTGGATTATCTTCTCCCCTTTCTCAAAACCTTCCTTTGCCATGTTCCCCCATACAATGATGTCATCAATGTACTGCAAGTGTTCTGAAGCCTCACCCTTCTTCCATGCAGTCTGGATGAGTCATGGCAAAGAGTGGGGCTGTATTAACATTGTATGTCTTTTCAGCATAATTTTAATATAGCAAAATCAAGCTACTGTGTTGTCATTACTTATATCCAGAGATGCTGTCTGAGTTAATTTAGTTAAAAAATATGTAATACAATAGCTGAAGTGAGGTAGTCTTCTGGAAGTGAAACCTGTTTAATGAAGCACTAATGAAAGAGAAGTACTGACATTCTGTGAGACACAAATCCAGAGACTTAATTCTTGTATAGTAATGGTGCCACATGTTCTGTCCCTCTATTTTTTTTTATTTGATTGGGGGTGGAGCAGGCAATATGGAGAGAGAATAATAATAATAAAGACCGTGAGACTGTTGCTAATGAGGTGTGAATGATATCAAGCTGTTACCATACATTTTGCCAGGAAAAAGTCCTCAAGGGACAAGAAAAGTTAATAAATTTTTGAATCCCTAAGCAGATCTGTGTTGCCACGAAGTCAGAATTTCTCTAAGAGTAAAAATTCAGTCTGAAGTCTGACCCCTTGCACTCCTGCATAATAAAATCACTGCTGTCCTTCCTGAAAATGCTCTTTTTCATGCCCCTCCTTTCATTTCATTTCAGCCCCTCCTTTCTTCTTTTCAGCCTCTTACCTTTCTTAGACTGAATACTGTTCTAGTATTAGATTGTAGCTTAAGCAAAAAGGAATAAAAGTTCAGTTCCCTGTGCCCTGGATTCCAACACAGCATAATACCCAAGTCTAGTAAAATTAAAAGAGTGTTGCAAAATCTGTTTCAAAACTGGAATATGTGTGTAGGTCTGTGGGGTTTTGAACTCAAGAGCATAAGAACGGTGCAATTTGTGGGGAAATCTCTCAAAGTCTTGGCTGCATAGTCACTACAGTGGCTGAGTTTGAGTGGTGGGTACTGCCTTCCTCATGCTTTTCCACCACTCCTATTTGCCTTTGCTGTGACATTACTCCTGACTTTGCTTGGAGAGAAAAGGAAGAGAAAATAGAGTAGCTAAGAAAGGCACACCACAGAGGGAATGTGGAAAGCAAAGCCCTCAGGGAGACCTGAACACAGCCAGAGGCTGGAGATGGGTACATGGGGGAGTGTGTGTCTGTCTGTCTGTCTGTTTGTCTCTCATGGGTGTCTGCAACCATTGCTGTTCGGTAGCTATGTAGAACCAAGGAGATGGCTGGTCTCCTGAAAAAAAAGGGATGGCATAAATATAAAAATTTTATTAATTGCTTCTGGAAGACATGTAAGCAGAAAATGTTTGGGAAAGTATAAATGGGGAAAGTGTTGTAGTAAAAAATTGCTTTATTATCAAGTTTTGGGGTTTTTAAAATCATTTGTAGATATAGCATAGAATATTGAGCTCACTGAAACAAACCTCCAACCAGTATGGCTGAATTAAAATTGCATGACTGTATCCTGACTGAATCCAATGACAAGTATAGTTGTGGATTTCTGTACATAATTCAAGTATAGGCTTAAACTCCATCTGCTCTCATCTGGTCCTTGTGCTGAAAGTCATGTAATTTACTGGCATATAAAATACTTACAAGCAGTGACTATTTTAAACAGTTTACGATGTTTGTTTTTTATTTGGTTGTGTCTGTTTGTTTGTTTGTTTTTTGTTTGTCTGTCTGTTTGTTTGTCTGTTTGTTTGTTTGTTTGTTTGTTTGTTTGTTTGTTTGTTTGTTTGTTTGTTTGTTTGGTTGGTTGGTTNTTGGTTGTTTGGTTGGTTGGTTGGTTGGTTGGTTGGTTGGTTGGTTGGTTGGTTGGTTGGTTGGCTGGTTGGTTGGTTGGTTGGTTGGTTGGTTGGTTGGTTAGTTGGTTGGTTGGTCGGTCTGAGGGGGTTTTGCTAATGGGGAAAAGTAAATTTTTGTAAAAGTTTATTAAATTAATGAAAGAATTAATGCAGAAACTAAGCCCACCAAAGTTTTTCATTAGAATTTTCATCATAATGCTTGACATCTCCTTTATCTGCCTTCAACAAATGACTTCTAAAAAATTTTCCATATATCTAGGAGCCCTCTGACTCCTTGGGACATCCTGGTTGCTTAAACAATCCTATATGAAGCTTGACTTAAATCAGCTAAAATACATACCTTTTTCCCTTTAGCTGTCTACTGTTTCCCAACCATCTGCCCTTATACCTGAACAAAATAAACGCGGCTGTTGAGAGCTCAATCTACAGTTTGCACCCTGAGACAGAAACTGCCAAAGTTACTAATAATGAAGCAAAAGAAAGAAGCTGAAGACCTTTGCTTTAAGGCAGTACCTGAAAAAGAGAAAAGGGAGATAGAATATCCAGAGAAAGAACAAAGTTATGAATGAAAAAAAAGACATTAGTTTAGAATAAGAGTAAAGGTTGAATCTGAAAGAAGTATAACATTTTATTGTATCAAAAATGAAAGCAAACATTTTGACTTTAAGTCAAAATATTTAACATTTATTTATTTAAATTTAAATTTAACACATAATTTTAAATTTAAAACATCATAATAATATTTAATTGCCAGATATAAGTTTGATGGATTTATTTAATCATTTGCCCTGACTCTTCATACTTCTCAGTTGATAAAGGGATCTGGTACCTGTCCACCTGGAACAGGTTCTACACTCTCAAAATTGAACCCTCACTCAGTCTGAAATATAGTAGATTTAGAACTATGTGGCCTAAGCCTTTTTTCAAGGACCAGAGGCAAACAAATCTTTCAGCTTTGTGGCAGGGTATATGGCAACATGTTTAAGCACTTAGCTTCAAAAATGTTATTTTGGTGACAGCTAGCATGGTAGTCACTTTTATTGAAGCTCTTGAGCATCTTGAGGTAAATCAAGTGTTTTATGGTGGTAACTTTCTTCAAGAGTTACCACCTCTTATAGAGTGTGAATGGTGAGGAGTTTTCACAGTGTGCTTCAGAAAACACTATTAGTTTTGCACAGATATTTTGCAGGGTAACCTGTAATATGTCATCAGTTAATCACTGCAGAAGACTATGGATTTCATAAAAGAAAAAAAAGGGATTTAAAAAGAATTGTCAGTGAGGTCATACACAAAAGACATATGAGAGGCTATTGGAAACAGAAATGTACATGTTCTACTCATTTTCTGTAGATTTCCTCCAGTCTAGATTCCTGTCTTTTTCCTCACATTTTCTCTTTTGGGAGTTACAGTAAATATAAAAGTGAACAAGACAGTGTACCTCTCCTTATACTGGCAATGCATCAATACTTTTCTACAGGACCATAGGATGGTTGAGGTTGAAAAGGACTTCAGGAGGTCATCTTGTACAATCACCCTGCTCAGGCAGGTTCAGCCAGGGCAGATGACTTTTGAGTATCTCCAAGGATAGAGATTGTGAGGAATATGCCATTTTCAGGAGAAACGGACCATACTATAAAAAAGTAGAATTTAAGTCATTCTACCTCAAACCCTTGAAACTTAAAAAGCAGTTCTATTAATGCTTCTAATATTCTCTCTAGTAAAATAAATGCGTGTACATCATATTGATCACAGTCAGACAAAATTATAATATTTAATCTGATTGGATATTATAATTGAACCTGTAATGATTGTAGATTCATTCAAAAACAGAGAACTGTTTTTGAATCTCTTTTAGATCAAATAGTAGAGTATAGAAAGAGAGAAAAAAACCTCTCTCCTTCAATATTCTTTCAAAGATCCACCTGACAGCATACCATTGTCATGCTATGCTCCTTAGTGGGATTTCATTACTCCTATTTTATTCTCAGCAAAAAAATGTGCAAACACAAAATTAAAACTTTGAAAATGTTTATATTTTAACTTGATACTAACATATTTATTTCCTCATAAGCAAACTAAGTTTGCTCAGTAAAAGAAAACAATGGTGTGGGTAAGACCTTTATAGTTTTATAGGCTTTCTAAAAACTGATCCAGATGAGGCTTGTAGAGCTATATGCAGATTGCAATATTTTATCTACAGAGACATGCTTTAAAAATACTATTTCATTTCGTAGTATATATATCTTCTTGTGACAAAATACAAAGAACAGAAAATGAACATATTTATCTTGTCAGAAAGTAGCTCTGAATGATGGATTTAATGAGAACTAAACAGGTGAAATTAAACTTGATACAGCAGACCTAACAGTAATAATTCAAAGATTTCAAGCTCTGCCCCAGCACCCACTGTCTCTTCCTCCTACAGTCATAGAGAATTTTGCTTATAGCGTTGCTTCATGTGAGTGAAATCATGGGTTTGAGACTCTCATCTAAAAGGCTTTTGAAACCTAATTTTAACGATGCCCTCAAGAGAAACATAGTGTTTTTTAAAAACATTACTATCCAGAAAACTCTGGGCTATACACACAACATTTCCATCATGTCATGACAGGCCACCCTGAGCTGTCAATAGTGTCTGGTATATAAAAAATTACATCACTTCTAAGACACACTTCAATTTACACTTAAATTCTATTAAAAGTATAGCATATCATACACTTTACTCTTGCCTGTCGGTTTTTTGTGTCTTCCTACAGAATTCTGTACGTTTCACATTTGTAGTGACTTCAATATTAATCCAAATGAATTTTTAAACATAAACTGGAAAACAAAATTCTTGTTTAGACAATATAAGCATATTTTTCTGCTGGGATGTCCATTTCTCTGTTAATCGAACCGATTGACAAGTGAAAGCAGGTGAAAACCTTACTCATCCCTTAAATATCTGTAATATTAATATTTTTTTTGTTCTCTTGTGGATTATGCAAGATTATAGAGTTCCACAGCATTTTATATTTCCAAGTTAAAAAAAATTATTAATATTACTGTTGAAGTTACTAAAGAGTGTTTGGGCTCTTGTCACCAAAAAACAGGAAATTAACTCTCCAACCAATTTACTAGGTTGGAATGCTGTGGAATGCTGACATTACTTTATTAGTAGCACTGGATGCATGGGGATTTCTCCTCAAAGCATGAATGTCCAGCAAATCTTTTCCCCTTGAGACTATCTAAAATAGTCATGTTGTAATTTACTTCTCTTATTGTTCTTTGCTGTGACACACAATCCTGTTTTCAAAACTAAGATATCTACTAGCAGATATTAATAACTTATATAAACAAACAAGGAAGAATTAGCTGGCACAAGACTATTAGTAAATTAATCTCTGGCACTTGTACTAAGCACTGTACAAAACTAAGTATTAACCATGAATACGGGGATCATACACTACTGTGGTAAAGCTGAAAAAAATTCCTCAACTTCTTCTTAAAGAAATATAACTTTTTTGGTAACACTCTCAGAGCTCCTGGGATGTAGCTATGAACTGTGAATTTTTTCATTCAGTAATACATACTGAAAATACGTATCTCTCCCTCACAATGTTTAAAACCAGTACTGGTGAAAAGACTTTCAAATAGCTGGAAATGAGCCTGTTATCACTTAGATATAAAAGCATAACTTCATAGTATTCAAGCAAACTGTCATAACAATTATCTGTCAGCTGTCTTCAGTGAGATGATCTGTGGGAAAAAATATGTCAGGGTAGCCAATCTAACAATACTTTAGATTGCCAAGTGATTGTAATTTTACAAACTTTTTTCTTAATCTTGAAGCCTTCTTATTGACTGGAAATTAATACATTCACACGTTCTCAGTGACTGCCATCAGGTGTTAACTTTCAGTTATGTTTGGCCTAGAGAAGACTTGAACCCGACCCATTAATGAAAGTATCTGTATTTCATTCTCCTCTCCAGCCTTCTGATGCTACTTATCCCTAAAAAGCAAATAAAAAGTTACTGAAATGTATCCAGTGTCAAACACGCCATTCCTCATAGTCCTTTTGAAATGTTTATCTGCAGAAATAATTACACAGCTGCTATTTAATATTAAGGGTAAGAACTAATTCTTCCTATGAATAAAAGTGGGTAATACAGTGCTTATTTATATCTGAGTTTAAACAGGAAGAATTACTTTTTTCAGTTTATAGAACATCAGTTTGAAGGGTTCATAGCAAAAAATTTCTAATTTGCCCAAGTAATGCTGCAAGTGACTGATTCAAATAGTTTTTTTCATTTCATTTCATATCTTTTTACTTCTAGTGCTTCCATCCTGGTCAGGATTTCAGTTTCTGTGCTGAAATTCAATTCTGTCAGCAAATTGAAAGTGGCTGGGCTAGCAAGGGAATTATGCTGTTTAGTATACCTGCAGGTGGCCTAACGCACAACAGGTAACAAGTGCTGAAACATTTAGGGTTAGATCCAAGACGATGAATATTGGGGTTACACAAGGAAGGAGATATCCATCCTTCTATTTCTTCCTCAGAACTTGTCCTAAAATTGTCCAGATTGCATATCTTTGCAAATATATTCCTATGTGATATCAGCTTTTCTAACCCTGAATGAAATTGTTGATCTACTTTCTTTTTTGAGGTCACACCATTTTACTCCATCAATTGCTTTTTCATACTGCTGTCACAACTCTGCTAGTTATGTTTCTGTTTTCACAGAGCAAAACCAAGGTGAGAATAAATGAAGAATGAAGAACAGCCACCATTTAAATTAGGCAAAGGGAGATATTTTCTAGTAAGCTAAAGTAACAATTTATTTTTAAAAACAACCCAACAATTGAGATTTTCTTCACATTATATTTTTACATATAAAAATAATTTATTTATTATATATAAATTTATATTCTTATTTATATTGATTTATAGAAATATGTTATATATGTTAATATAAATATTCATATGCTTATAAATAAATAAATGTATGTGTATATATATATATAAATACAGATATATTTATGAAATTTTCCTCATCTGAAAATTAGGAGCTCATCCTCTAGTGTTCTTTTACAGACTGTAAGTGATGGTTTCCTGATATTACACAAGTGTCTCTCCTGGTTCAACTAGTGGAAAAACATGGTTAGCTCCCTTGTTCCACTTATATATGGAGAGAGGAAAGCAGCTCTCTGGAGAAGGACCTGGGGGTCCCGGTGGACAGAAAGCCAGCAGAGTGCCCTGGTGGCCAAGAAGGCCAGTGGTGTCCTGGAGTGCCTCAGGAACAGTGTGGTCAGCAGGTCAAGGGAGGTGATCCTGCCCCTCTACCCAGCCCTGGTGAGGCACATCAGGAATGCTGTGTCCAGTTCTGGGCTCCCCAGGACAAGAGAGACAAAGTAACCACTGGAACAGGTCCAGTGGAGGTATACAGAGGTGATTAGGGGACTGGAGAATCTCTCTTAAGAGGAAAGGCTGAGAGAGCTGGGCCTGTTCAGCCTCAAGAAGAGGCGTGTGAGAGGGGACCTCATCCATGCACACAAAAATCCTAAGGGCAGGTGTCAAGAGGACGGTGTCAGACTGTCTTCAGCGGTGGCCAGTGACAGGACAACAGGCAAATGGCACAAACTGAAACACAGGAAATTCTACCTGAATATCAAGAAAACTTATTGACTATACAGGTGACAGAGCACTGGAGTAGACTGCCCACAGAGTTTGTGGAGTCTCCCTTTCCCTTTCTGGAGATATTCAAAACTGTGAGGATCTCCAGAGATCCCTTCCAAACCCCAACATTATGTGTTTCTAGATAGTATTATATATCATTATGTGAGCTAGATATATAAATATCTGTATATAGGCATAGATAGATAGATAGATAGATAGATAGATAGATAGATAGATAGATAGATAGATAGATAGATAGATAGACAGATCACAGAACAAGCAACTTAATTTGATGACATGATGACAGAAGCATTCCAAAGTGCTTTAGTGCTTCCTCCTATTTATATACCAGGTACAGTAGTGTAGTACATCATGTTCTATTAAAAAACTTAAAACATCTTGCTTTTCACAATGAGTTACTATCTTTTTCTCTGTGCTTATAAAAGAAAAACACTATCTTAAAGGTAAAAAAAGTAACAGAAAACATAAAGTATACTTTTTATGTTATAACCAAAGGACATTCAAATGCAGTTTTGGTTACTTTCACTGCAGGTAAAATGCAAAACTATAATTATATTTGTGGTGACTGTCAATACAGAAATTCAAGCTATACCAGACAACCAGTTGTTAAACCCTAGAATGTGTTTGGTATGCAATATGTTTTCCATTCCAAAGGAATAGTTTTACAGTTACCTTTTTCCCTACAACAGGTTAATTTTGCCTGTTTTAATAATTTGTGTTTTGGTTTATTTTTTTAATTATTTGTAATTTCACACAATTAGACAAAGCATTTCAAAAATCAATGCTATAAAAGTAAAAAAAGTATAGCCATGAAACTTTAAGGGGAAAACAGACATGATTTCCTTTTCAAAAGGGAAGTTTTCAAACTTTCCCATCAGTTTTAAGATAGTAGATTACTGTAAACTGTTCTCTCCTACAACTTTTTTTTCTCCAGTGAAAGTAATTTTCATGGGAAAAAAGAAGTTACTGTCTCTAATAATGAATAGAAAATGTAAATGTAAATGCAAATGCAAATGCAAATGCAAATGTAAATGTAAATGTAAATGTAAATTTCTTTGTGAAATTTCTTTGACTTCTGAAATTTCTTTGACTTCTGGTGTTTTGAACACTTTATATTGTTGTATGCAGAAGAGATTAGACAAATTTTTGGTCATTCTTCTTTGGTCAGTCTATCTGAAAATTTACTAGTGCACTGTCAGTCTGTTTTGTGAGTCACTTTCATTACATCTGAACTTTAGAGGATTTTTTTTTTAGCAGTAATTAAAAATAATTACTGCCGAAGAAGTATCCAGACTTAGGAGCTGGCTAGATTTCATACTGGAGGTGTTTTATGTAGACAGCAGTGACTCTGTACTGCATGTCATGATTTCATTTCATGTAGAGACAAGAAGCTGTTTCCACCAGACAGTTCCTGCTGTGTGGCTGCCGTGTATATCTAGTCGAGCGACTGTTTGTGCAGCAGTCTTTCAGCTCTGCTTCTGGGAAGGACTTTTTGCTGGTGTCAGGAAGGTCCTGCACGTCAGCAGGACCAGATCTATGCTACAGGATATGAAAGGGGATATTGTCCCCATTGTTCTGCAACTGAGGGGGGAGCAGTGCATGAATCTTGTGGGTAAGTAGTTGCTTTCGTGACAGGCGCTGATGGCAGGGATGCAGGTTTCACAACAGCACTGCTGAGAATGGAGAACTGCAAAGGGAAGACAAAATACACCTGATAAAATGTGTTAAGAGCCCGATTGTCAAGGGACTGGCTGAACTGATGAAAAGTACTTCAAACTACTGAGACCAGGAAGGAAGACTATGACCCACAGACCAGGAGGAAAATCCAGATGGGTTGCATAGAGAAGAGTGCAGGATGACAGGAACAAGGGAGACCTCAGGAGTGAGGAAACAGGACAGAGAGACACACTTGTCTCAAATGTGAGTAACACAATGCCTGGAAGCAAAAAGGACGGACTAGGGCTCCATGTGTAACTGCAACACTGTATCAATGCTGCAGTAAGTGAAGGAGCAGCTTGGGCCTGTAAACCGGTCCATGGGCTTTACAAAAGACGAGAGACTGTGTTTCAGGGACAGAGAACAGGCCACTAAGCATGATACTGTGACAGGAGTGGTCTCCAGACCACTCGTCAGGGCAGTGAGGAGGACAAAACCTTCTTGAAATAACTACAGCAAAAGTGTTTGTTCCCAAGTCAAAGAGACTGGGGGAAATCTTCAACCACTGCAGGAAAGGAAACATTGCATGCATCTATGAATTTCAAAAGGAACAATCGCAGAAACTACAGACACAAGCTGACTTCACTTTGATGCCAAGAAGAATCATAGAGTAAGTCCCATGGGATCACCTTCCAGGACTCAGGAAGGAACTGATTGGAAGCACTCAACATGGATTTTTCATTTGACTGCGCTTAGTGGTAAGATTACAGGATCTGTGGGCACAGATAGCATTTACCTTGAATATAGCAAGGTTTATGACACTGTCTCCACATTAGGAGATCAGAGGTGGGATATGAAAACTACTATTAAATAACAAGCTGGATGGTCGGGCTCACAGGACCATGTTTAACTAGGCTGTAGTTAACTACCTGGAGGCTGGCAACCAGTGCAGTAGTACAGGGTCTATTCTGGGGCTTTCCCTACAGAACATCTCTCTCAGTGACCTGAAGGAGAGAACAGTGAGCACTCTTCTGAAGTTCGCTGATTACAGCACGGGAAAAACTAGAAGGCCAGGCTGGCTTCTGTGGACCGGGGTAGCTAGAAGTCAAAAGTGAAACCTGTGAAGTCCAGCTAAAACACAGGCCAAACCCTCAAACCACCGCTTGCTATGTCACATCTAGATATGGTGTCTGGTTCTGGGCCTAGATGAATCACAATTAAATTAGCAGAAACCACCAAGAAGGGCCTCAGACCATCTTCCTGTGAGGGAAGGTTGCAGTGCCAGATGTGTTCTGCTGGGAAAAAGGAAGGTTTTGGATACAACCAGCAGCATCCCCAGCACCAAAAGGAGGAAACATAGATGGGCCCTTCATGGTGGTACATAGCAGGAGGGCAAGGGCAATAGTACAAGCTGAAACATGAGACAATTTTACTGGAGAGAGATAAGCAGAAATCTTTTTTCTATGTGGAGAGCCCAGTCATGGAGTCAAGGCCGAGGGAGTTTGGGCCACTTCTTGCTTCATGGGTTTCCTGCCTTCACTGGGTGAAGCCTTGAAAAATCTAATCTGATCTCACATCTGAGCCTACTCTGCGCAGGGGCACAGGTTGGGGCTGGAGACTTCTCCAAGTGCCCATCAGCCTGAATTATCCTATGAGCATCTGAGAATGAACTTAATGGTAACATATGACAATTGCACTTTATTTGAAGTATTGGGCACATTTCACAAAATGGAAATTAATCTTCCTGGAAACTGCTTAGAGCAGAAACTTTAGCAGAGCATTAGAAGCATACAAAAGTTTCCAAATGTGAAAAGGTAGAGACTATGAGAGAAAAATTATAGTCCAGAATTTTAAAAGCCTAAAAATCACATGAAATTTATTTTTTGGTCTAAATAAAAGAAAAATCAACTTGCCATATGTTTAAAAATCTCTGAATTCATAAAATGATACAGAGCTTAAAAGTGAAAAAGCTTTGTTGATCACAGGACTATCAAAAATTTGTATGCTGCTGCAGATTAAGCAAGTTGGCAGCTAAGCCCCACACAGCTACTTGCTCACTCACCCACAGTGACACAGAGAAGGCAATTGAAAGGGTGAGATGTGAGAAAGGGCAATAAGTGAGAAAGCATGTAGATTGAGGTAAAGACTTTCCCTAAGGTAAAGCAAAAAACTGCATGAACAACCAAAGCAATCCGATCAGTCCCAACCAACAGGGAGGTGTGCTCCCTTCCTGGGGCCTGGGCCAAGAATATCACCAGGAAACTTACTAGGCTGGTGTGGCCCTCAAACATCTTCACATTAGTGATTTTCCATGTAGGAGGCAATGAAGTGGTCACTCATAGTCTGAGGATAGCCAAAGAGGACATCAGGGCCTTGGAATGGCTGTAAGGGAATTTGGGTCACATTTTATATTGTCTTTTATACTTCCAATTGAAGGCAGCAACACTGTAAGAAACAGACACTCAGAGTTCTAGTACAGGTCTTTGTCCAGCCCAGTGTCCAGATTTTGTGTTCAGTTTTGATAAGAGTCATGAAGCTCCTCTCTCCTTACTTCTCTAGTCTTTCCTCTGTTTCTAATTAGCATGAATGTGTTCACACATTGAATATTCTCTGTCACCTTGAAATTGCTGAAAGTGCACCAGGATTCAGGTAACTGATGAAGACATTAAGCAGCATTTGCTTTTAGAATCAATCCTTCTGATACAACACTACTAATTGGTCTATAGTTGGGTCCATCACAATGATTTTGGCCTGTTAATTTTCCAAGCACTCTTATTTCCCCTTCTAATCCATATTTCACCAATGTAGCTATAAGGATATTATGGGACATCATGACAAACATCTAGAAAAATAAAAGCATAAAATGTTCAATAATCTCCCCTTATCCACAGAATAACAGGCAGACTGGCATGCTGTTCTGTAATTTAAACTTAATGAAACATGAAGGTAGATATGTGTAATTTATATCTCGGTCTTAACTGATCAGTGAAATTAAAGGAGGGAAATCCTTCATTTTTAATAATTATGCCAGTGAAGCTTATTTATCATATTTCTAAATTTTCTCATGTTACTCCTACTAGGAGGATCCCTTTAATTTAATTTGGTGAGAAAAGTTAGAAAGCCATGACAATGGCAGAAATATTAGAAAAAGCTCTAAGCAAGAAGTCAAACTTCTGGGACATCTGATAGTATTCCTAGTAAAGGAAAAAGTGTTGTGTTGGTTTTGGTTTTTTTTTCCCTATCCACCATTGGCTGATTTGTATTACTGGTGCTAATACATATTATTCTTCAGTCTTTTTGCCTTGACAGTGGTCAAAATGAGATAATCTCAAATATCGATATCATAAGTAATTTCCTTTCCCATTATCAGATATCAAATTTACTTCCAAGAATATGGCCTGTGTCCTTTATTTATTCCCCTTCAGCTTCTTTGTGCAATTCAAAGATGTTATTTTAATCTCCAAAGGCATCCATGAGTTTACAGCAATGTTTACAAAAATAATTTCACTATTTTTGACCTCATTCATATAAGAGCCATTTCCTTCAGGGATATGGAAACTATCAGTGTCTGGGGGGATGATATAAGCAAGAATGAAGAGCAAAATTTTCTTTCTTATTTTTCCTGAATTTTGTGAAATCTATGAGAAAAACGGGATACATTAGTCTAACCATCTGCATTGTGTTTCTTGAGAAAAACAGGAATGGAGTAAGAAGCGCTAAATAGAGATTAAAAAAAGTTGCATCTCTAAATATAAGAAATCATAAAATATTTTAAGAATTCGCTTTTTAGCTGAAAAATGTTATTTCTTCATATCAAATTAGCACTTTTTAGTTTTGAGATAGAAACTGAGATGTATGTACAACAAACCATCAGCATATCTGTGATTTAACAGTTGACAGTGAACTAGATGAATTATGAGGTGAAAGTGTTCACAAGCTACAAAAAAACCCCCAAAACCAAAACCAAACAAATCTTGAATTAAACTGTGAAACATAAAGACAAGGAGAAAATGTTTCCCCTTTCTAAGGGAATTTCAACCTTATGAACCAATTGGCCAACAGTATAAATATTGCTATCTTTTTAACTTTCTGATTTGTAGGCTGGGAACTGCTGCTGACAGACCTCCAGGCCAAAGACTAGGGGAAGCTGCCTCTCACAGCAGGAAAGGCTCAAAAATAATTATAGGGACATTTGAGTTGAACAATTTTGCTGTTTTGCAGCATAAGGAAGGTTATTATAGCAGAGATTACTTTTGCATTTTCAACGTGCTACAAAGAAATGAATGTGATTAAAATATATGCCACCATCTTATCATTGTTGTTTTCTTTAAAAAATAATTTCCAACTTTCCTCCAGTTGCCTTGCCAACAGATTTAAGTTCAAACAGAAAGGCTGGTATCTGAAATCCCAAAATACTTACTACTTTCCTCTGTTGACAGTCATTTTGGAACAGCATAATCAGCATATAGAGCTCAGAGGAAGAGCTGTGAGATGACAAAGAAGTTATCAGACTACTGAGGAGTGAAATATTTCTTATTTTTAATGAGATGTCATTTTCTCAAAGCACAATGTGTCTCCTCAAATCTAAACAAGAATACAAGTACACTCCAACACATGTACACAGAAAAATGAGGGAGACCTGGTGACCCAAAAAAGCCCTAAACCTGATGTTCCTGGGCATTACTAATTTCCATTGAAATTATTGAGAGGGGAATTTCATGTAGGAGTTACACATTAAAGATTAATATTGGGCTAGATTTGTTTCAGCATCACTGCCAACCTGATGGTGGGAGAGATTTTTCTCACCTAAAAGTATTGTGATTCATCATTCAGGATGACAGCTTCCAAATCTTTTTCTAAGAGATGCTCTTTTCCTTCTCCTTTCTTTCAGATCACATATATAAGAGATAGTGGGCATAGGCTCTGCCACATTCCCAGGAGCCTGGGTTCAGGTTCTGACCATGCCATTGTGGAGAAAATAGTTTTAATTTCTCTATATTTAGAAGACTTTCCTTGCATGTTAGGGATACATGTACTTCATAGGGTGGTGTTACAAT
Source organism: Leptocoma aspasia (assembly GCA_013399835.1). Lineage (NCBI taxonomy): Eukaryota > Metazoa > Chordata > Aves > Passeriformes > Nectariniidae > Leptocoma > Leptocoma aspasia. The sequence continues at coordinate 439,062 of VXAX01000815.1, forward strand.
GATAAATTAAAGGTAGAGGATGTGATTATATTGCTTCTCTATTACAATAATGGAGCAGAAACAAGTTTTATTTTCAATAGGATAAAAAGCCTGCCATAGTTAATCATATTTACTATTAATATAGTAATAGAAATAAATTGAGTAAAAAAGTCATTACTCATAATAGAGGAAACTCAGCCCATGACCAAAAATGTTGTATGATATTGGGTGGTGGGTAAAACTTTGCTCAATTTTCTTTGTCTAATGAGAAAACTTTTAGCTGGCAAAACAGGAAAAGCAACTATAAATTAAAAAAAAAAACAACAAAAAAAATCCACTTGTAAGATTCACAGGACTTTTGCTGTCATATTGCTTGGAAATACTCCCAGAACAAGCATGTGTGTTTTTGGACAATTCTGATCTTTTTTCACCTCAGAAATATATGGAGAGAGGGAAAAAATAATGTTTGTGCAATTAACACCTAAAAGGACAAATTAGTATGAATTTAATGGTTTTAAACTTAGTGAGGAGAGCAAAGCTTACTTACCAGTTTTCACATTTGTGGGTATTTCTTGGTTTATTCTATGTTTAGCTTTACAAAATGTTCTTGATTCTGCTGTGATAGGAATTTCTACAACCTTAAAAGATGATATTACTAGCATATAATTAGTCTATTGGTATCCTGTTTGAGTCATAAAACACTATATTTATCATCCTAACTAGTTTTTCATATTTTCATATTTTTCCAGACTATATGTTTCGGGAAAAAATCTATTTCTATTTGAGTGTCTCAGGACTATATTTATTCATACTAGATAACAAAGATAATAATTAATCTATTAGCCATCAGAACATAGTAGTACTGTTTGAGATATGACTGAATTTTTGCATGCACACCATCAGATGATTAACCATCCTGAATTTACAGTACTGTTCTTATTCTAGATGTGTACTCTAACATCTAAATCAAGTAAAATACAAAGTAAACATTAATCTTAAAACGCTCTACTCAAACAGACTTCCCATCCCTTTGTTTTGATATAATCCCTCCTTTTACCAGGAGGGATCCAAACACATGGATGTTTAACATCTTCATTAATGATCTGTCCTATGGGACAGAGTATTGGGTGGAGCCACGATATTGTGGCTGTGCCCAATAAACCGAGATGTGGGTTCGCCTGGACTTGCCCTGTATCCAGATGCTGGCCAAGTGGCTGCTGCTGAGGGGTTTGTCCTCAGAGGAACCACAGCTAGGTAGGAGCAGCAGTCTGCCCAGGCAGCCACGTGAAACAAGTCCAGGCGTGTCCTGTGCCCCGGACAGCGGAGAGATGGAGCTGCCCTTTGCAGGGGGTCTGCACCTCAGGTTACCTCAGCTGAGACCTCTAGACTAAGGTGAAGAAGGAGTCAGATCCAGGGAGAGGTTTTCCAGTCTTTATTCCAGTTCCATGCATGGTATCTGCCACCAGCCTCTTCCCCCTGGATGTCCTGCTGGCTAACCTGGTGGCCCCCGTTGATGACTCTGTGCTGACTTTTCATGACTCCCTGTGATGACTCTCCTGACCATGTGGTTGCCTAACCTTTTATACTGGGGAAGGGGCATGGGAAGGAGCAGGTAGGCACCCAACCAGGTGAGAAGGAGGGCGGGCTTCAGGGGAAGATGGACACCTGAGGAGCCCTGTCCTTTTGTTGCATTCTTTGAATTTTGACTTATCACACAAAGCCTTTCTGGAACGTCCTCAAGGTAAGAGGACAGTGGCCTAGAGGTATTTGTGTATTGGCCTATCAGCTAGGTGAGGAGAAGGGGGAAGAGAAAAACCACAAGGAAAACCCCGGGGAGGACAGGATTTTGTGGCTAAAATTAAAAGCACATTACAACACAGAGTCTAGTTTGCAGAAGATACCAAAATGAGAGGAGTGGGTGATAAGCCAAATGGGTGTGTCATTCATAGGCAGCTGGACNCAAGAAAAAAGAAAAGAAAATATCTCAGTTTTGGAAGGGATCTATTATTATCATCTCATCCAAATACTTGGCCAGATCAGGGCTGATTAAGATCATTGTCCAAAATCCTCTTAAATATTGACAGGCTCGGGGCATTGGCCACCACTCTTAGAACCCTGTTCCAGTGTTTGATTGCCCTCTTGGTAAAGAAGTGCTTCATATTGCTCAGTTTAAACCTTCCCTGGAACAAACAGTGGCCTTGGCCCATTGATCCAGNAGTCTAGTTTGCAGAAGATACCAAAATGAGAGGAGTGGGTGATAAGCCAAATGGGTGTGTCATTCATAGGCAGCTGGACAGACTGGATAAATAGTGCCTGAGTAACCTTTAAAGTTCAACTAAAGAGTAAATGCCAAACCCTGGCCTTGAGGAACAATAACTGCAGGCATCAGTTCAGGTCAGGGACTGATGAGCTGTAAGCAGCTCTGTGGAGAAGGACGGGAGGACTCAGGTGAATATTAAGTTGACCACAAGCCAGAAACATGCTTCTGGGGAAAAAAGAAAAAAANTCCCTCTGCAGAGCCTTTTCACCCTCTAGCAGATCACCACTTCCACCAGTTTGGTGTCCTCTGCAAACTGACTGAGGTGAAACTTGACACACTCATCCAGGCCATTGGCAAAGTTATTAGACATGGCTGACCCCCGTACTGAGCCCAGGGGAACACCACTTATGACTGACCACTAAATGGATGGAATTCCATTAACCACCACTCATTGGGCTTCTCCACCAATCTGTCTTTTACCCAGTAAGACGTTGTGCCCATCCAAGCCATTCCATTCTCTCCAGGAGAATTCTGTGGGAAATGGTGTGAAAGGCTTCACTTAAGTCTAGGTAAAAAACTACTCTGCACTGGGGAGGCCTCACCTGCAGTGTTGTGTGCAGTTTTGGTCAGCAGATCATGAGAAAGATTTAAGCTATTAGCAGCCAAAGGAGGGCAACAAAGGTGGAGAAGACCCTTGAGAAGCCCTGTGAGGAGTGGCTTAGGTCACTTGGTCTGTTCAGCCTGGAGAAGAGAACTTGCATACACTTTATTGAGAAAAAAAACTGTTACTATAAACAGTGAAATACTTATTAATTGAAATGCTGTTATTCACAGTGTCTTAAGAAATAAGAAGCCATTAGAAAACATTGAAAACAACAAATATTTCTTTTATTATACCGTAATCTTCTCAGCAAGGTCTGCTTGGAAATTTCAACCAAGTTCTGCTTTATCAAATGTAAAGAATGTAGTGCATGAATAATAATGAAAATTCCAGCACAATATTGCTTTGCTGTGATACTAAAAATGCAAACAACCTTCATTTATTAATTGCTAATGCACATTTGTGTCATGCTGTTTGCTATTCATGTAAAGACTGTGAAGATAAATTTAGGTATTAGATGAGTAGGAATGGCCTGATTCTCTAACAAGTTAGATCTTGTGATATTTAACAGACACCTCAGACTAAATTGCTCTGGCTTCTTATTTGTCGTATCATCTGAAACAATTGGAAATCAATCATACGTCATGCATTTTTCTGTTTCAAGAAAAATGTGCAAAAAGTCACTAGTGATATATGGAATGACTGTGATGGGGTGAGAAGAGCAAGCATTCCTGTGTATTAACCATAACCTTTGACTCCCTTCCAGAGAAAAAAACAAAACCACTTTTTGTATTGTACCTCTTATATAAATGGAGTGTATAGAAGAAGGAAGCTTGAAGAAATATGAGGAACTCCTAAAATAATGCATTAAAAATGAGTACTATTTTTATAAAATATTAGCTAGAATAGTAATTATTTACTATAATTGTACAATTTCATAATAAAATAATATTCTAGTTAAAGTATCTTTTACTACTGAAAACACAGTGCCACACCCATGGTTTTCAGTTCCACTGCCTTTTCATTATTGTTCTTGGGTGTTTATCTTTTTCATATAAGAACTGAATCCCATGGAACAATGAGAGCAGCTGGTTGAACTCCAAGAAAAAGTCTTGCACATTGTGAAAGAGATCACAGGAAACAGGTACATGAGGAAAACATGGAAATACCACATCTCAGGCTCTCCTTTCTAAACCAGACTAAGGAGATAGGAGAGGGAGAGAATGTGATATTTTTAAGGTGAACTCCTATCTACATGTGGTTTTTACTTGAAAAGCATTATCTAATTCTTAGTCATAGTTTTGTATTCATAAAGAACCTACCAGTTTGTACTTGACATCATTTTCAGGAGTCATGCTACCCCTCTGGACCTGAAACTGGAGTATCATTAGGAACAATGGTGTGAGAGAGCAGGAAGCAGAGTGAGTGGAGTGGCTTGACCATGGCTGGATGCAGGCACCCACCAAATCTGCTGTATCATTTTCCCTTGCAGCTGGACAGGGAGGAGAAATATAATGACGGGTTCATGCATTGAGATAAGGACAGGGAGAGGTCACTGACCAATTACTGTCACAGACAAACCACGCTCAACTTGGGATATTGATTAAATTTAATAAATTGAATTTAACAAAATCAGAGGAGGAGAATGAGAAGTAAAATAAACCTTAAGAACATCCTCCCCCCACTGCTTTGTCCTTCTCAGGCCTTCCTCCCTCTCCTCCAGCTCAGGGAGACAGGGAATGAGGGTTACAATCACTTCATCACACTGTTTCTGCTGCTGCTCAGGGAGAAGAGTTCTTCCCCTGCTCCAGTGTGGTGTCCTTCCAATGGGAGACAGTTCTGCACAAAAGTCTTCGATGTGAGTCCATCCCACAGGGAAGGGTTCTCCACAAACTGCTCCAATCTGTGTCACTTTTCCTCATGCTGCACTTCTTCAGGCACAGCCTGCTCCAGTGTTGGTCCTCCAGAGGGTCACAGTTCCTACCAGAAAACCTGCTCTAGCATGGGTTTATCTCTTTGTATGTCTGCTGGTCCCTGCCAGGAGCCTGCTACAGTGTGGGCTTCCCATGGGCTCACAGATGGCTTTCAGGCATCCACCTGCTCCAGCATAGGTCTCCTCCACAGGTTGCAGATGGATCTCTGCATCCCTGTGGTCCTCAACGGGCTGCAAGGGCACAGCTGCTTCACCATGGGCTGCACCATGGGCTGCAGGAGAATGCAGGGCTCCAGCACCTGGAGCACCTACTCCTTCTCCTTCTCCACTGACCTTGGTTCCTCTCATTGTTCTCACTCCACGCTTCTCTGGTTTTGATACTGTTCACTATATGATTGGCTTTCTAAGCTGCAAGTGTGCATTTCTGGGTCATGTTTAGCTTCCCATCAACCATTACCCCTGAGTCCTTGATTTATTCATCTCCCAGCCTGTACTGATACCGGGGATTGACATGACCGAGGTGCAGCACCTTGCATTTGGTATTGTTAAACCTCATATCCAAAAGGAGAGTTACAGAAATCTTTGAGAGTGAATTTATTGTTTAATGTTGTGTTAATATTTCTAACACAGCTCTGTATATGAAATACACACACAAAAAGGGAGTGCTTTGTTCAACATGTTGAAGATACATTAAAAGAATTAATGTCCATGTATCTAGTGCCTAAAATAAATTAAATAAGGCACAGGATATATATACGTATGTCTGAGGTTACAAGATGTGGCTGAAGGTGCATATCCTATTGCCATCTGTTAGAGGTGGGGCAGTTATCTTCTGTTAATTGGGCAGTTTTCTTTATCTTTTCCACAACCAATCCTCCCTCCGGGAAATATCTTCTGTTAAAGGGCCATTAAGCCTTACTGCATGACTGATAAAATTACATCATCCCATTTGTGAGAAGCTCTGCCCAGAGGAAGGAGCCAAGCATTTCTACCTGGATATAATCTGGGATTTGGAACAGCACAGGCAGCCTTTTCCCACTGGGTTCCCAGAAGAGCAGCTTTCAAAACCTGTCTTGGTTTGAAAAGGCAGGTGTCTGCTAAAGAAGGCAGGAGCCTCCTGTGAAATGGAAAAGGTAAACCCCTTCCCTCCAAATTACTATAATATTTGAAATTAAGGGCTCTCAGGCAAAGATATGGGAGTAAGAATAACAGTTCTTTATTAGGGAAGAAAATAAAAATAAAATAAAAATGCAGTAATACAAAACAACAGAGTCAGAATATGACTGACACCCTGTGTGTCAGCGGGTTGGTAGCAGTCCAATGAAATGGTGGCTGCAGTCCTCCTGGAGTGGCAGATGTGGTTTTGTTGAAGCGGTGATCCTGTAGAAGGTGTAGTTTTCCTCTGAAAGTCCGGTGGTGGTGTAGATGAGCCTGGTCTTCCTCTGGGAATTTAGTGGAAAAGAAAGCTGCTCCTCTGGGAATTCAGTAGGAAGAGGCTGCCTGTGGTGTCCCAAATCTCAGATTATACCCAGGTAGGAATGCTTGGCTCCTCCCCTTGGGTGAAGCATCTGACAGTGGGATGATGTAATTTTATCAGTCATGCAGGGAGGCTCAATGGCCCATTAACAGAAGATATCTCCCCAGAGAGAGCATTGGTTGTGGAAGAGATAAAGAAAACTGCCCCACCTGGTTTTAATGGGTGGCCCAATTAACAGAAGATTACTGTCTCACCTCTAGCAGATGGGAATAGAATACACACCTCCAGCCACATCTTGTAATCTAAGACAACGCAACGCTATGAAACAGGCGATTCTTCATGTTCCTAACGGAAGTGCTTTGATACCATTACTTTTACCTCTGATACTGCTTCTACCTATACCTACAGTTTAATGGCTTAGTTATAATTTTTGACATGTATTTATGTGAATCTGATATCACGTAGTTTTAATTTCACTCACAGTAATTCCCTTGGAAATATATTTCATTTTTCTGGGGTTTGCTTCACAGCTGTTACATCTTAATTCTAAACTTCAGCAGTTTTTTTTCAAATACTTAAAAAATATTGATGCACAACATTTAAATGGGGTAGGAAATGAAGTCTGGGCTGGGACATAATTAAGAAGGGGAATTCAGTAGACCTGAGAAAGAATAAAATGCTGTATTACAGCTTCTCTTTTCAGGCACTTTGGCATTGGTATATTTTGGATATACCAATTTTCAGAATTACTTTAGAAATGAAGTTTTAAAAAACATATTTGAAAACCCAAATGACTCACTCTGGAAACTTGAAAAATGGCAGAGATGCACTTAGGTTGGACAAGCTCAAATTTAGATCTCACTACAGCAGCTCCACAATTAGCAGAAAAAAACGGCAAATAGCATACAAAAACCAGGTGAAAGACCATGTAAAAATCCAAATGTGTGATACACAAACTATGTGTTTGAATTATATCAGCCAAAAATTACATCATAAAAATCCCCTCACTTAATGAAAGCCTTCAACCAAACTCACATTTGCCAAATTGGTTATTTTAAGATTTTGAGAAAGGATCAGCTGAAATGGTAAGAGAATGTTTGATATTTAAAATGAAGTGGCTCTCTATAACCTTCCATATTGTGGCAATTCCTGAGGAAATTGTAGTGGTACTAAAAAATCACAACAACTTCAAGAAACACCTGCCAGTAGTGGAAAACATAATGAAAGAATTGTGTCTGAGGATCTGATCTATTAATTTAACACTTAAAATCAACATAGGCAAGCCTAAAGGAATATAACTAAAATGTACAAAACCAGGTTGCATAAAGGAATCACTAAACAGTGAAGTCAGGAGAAATACCTCACTATTGTAAAAATGAGGACTGTTATGACCAAAAAAAAGAAGCACTAAGTTTTGAAACTCAATTAGACAACTTTCATTTTCACTTGCACAAGTGCCATTTGTTTGAAGTCCAATGAGCAAATTTACAGAAACTTGTTGACCTGCATGATGGTATAGCATTAATATCTCATGTTCTACATATTCTATTTCCTTTTTTTTTTCCTTGATTCAATTAAGATCTTAAGTATTTTTATAAATGTTTGTCTCTTGAGATAATGATGACTTATCTACTCGCAATATTCTACATGTTATTCAGTCATTTTACTTTCTCTTAATTAAGAAGACAAAAAGTACCCTAAATTTGTGTGATTTTGTTTGTTACACAAAAATGCTACAGTAGATTTGTAAAGAATTGCACAGAAAAAGATAGGCACTTTCTGTAACCTCTCCTTATGGTTACCTCTAAGAAGGTTACCCCTCCTTTCTGAGGGTTGTGCTACTTGTTGTCTCGAATTTGTAATCCATGCCAGACTGTATGGTCTCTTTATCCCATCTGAAAATGATGTGGGTAGACAGATATACATGTCATTACCTGTTTATTAAGCGCTGTCTCTACAAAGCCCAGAGTAACAGAAATATTTGAAAGTATTCTTTCAATTATGTTTTTTTGTAGATTCTTCTGCTAATGAAGAGAACTTGGAAGGAAAAATGTATCTCAGCTTTAATATAATATAATTGTAATACTTGTAGTGCTTATAAAAAGAAATCATTTCATAGCTCTTCATCTTTGAAGTGACAGAACACACTAATCCCAGTTTGACAATGAGGAGACTGAAAGACAAAACCATGATTTGAATTATTTGAACGAATAACTGTACTGTTCTGTAATAACAGGACCATATTTCCTCTCTTATCAGAATATCATGTAGTAAATTAATTGAAGCACTTCAATACAGAAATAAAAGTATTTTTGTAATCAAAAATAAATGTGTTCATTTTAAAATAGTACATACTGCTAACTTTAGACATGGTCAGATTCTAGCATCATTAGCCCCCACTGATATTTGCATTTTTTACTTTATTGATGAAAAAACTCAGACTGTTTTTTTTGGTTTTCCTGGTGCAAGCAAACCCCTCAGAAGCTTGGTGTAGGATACATACAAATTTTAAGCAATTCTATCAGATAACACAGTGCATCAGAATCAGCAGAATCAGACTTAGAGCACTTTTGTTCAGTTTAGAAGCTTTTTTCTTTAATGTAATCTCTACAGTAAATAACTCCAAAGCTGGCACACAATGTATATAAGACAGTTGTAAGTTAAGCCTCATGAACCATCTTTCCAGGCATTTTTCCTAAATGCATTTCAAGTGAGTTGGAAGATTTCTGGGAAACAAAGAGGTATATACACAATTTCTAGAAAGAATTCCAAAGTAACTTTGTCTTCTTGCACCCAGGAAGTCTGAATTCTGTCTTTGACTTTTGACCTGGGAATGATCTAGCATTTCTTACTGGTGGGATTCTGATGGAAAATTTGCTGTCTTGGCCCCCACTCAATGGTTATGTTACACTGTTTTGTAAAGGCACTCTCTCCCTTTCTCTTCTTTGTCACCACCCACCCTCGCTCACACACAAATACAAGGTTTATTATCTACTACTCCCCTGACAAGTACAATAGAATGTGTGGAGTGATAGTGTGAAATACTTTTCAGACATCTGTTGTTGGTTTTTAGTTCAGATCAAGGTATTACTAAATCATGTAAGTGAAGTGTAGACATATTTATTTCACTGATTTCTATGTGTGTTTTGACATAACAGATGAAAGTACAGCATTTGCCACTTGTTCTGTCAATTGTTCTCTGTATGAATATATATCAAAAAGCACATATATAATACTTTTTAAAATAAACCTATTTTTCCATGATTTGATAACTTATACTTATGGTATAGTGCTGCAGAATGTATTTTGAGACAACTACTTGCTTTAGGATTCACATTCTCTTGGAACATATTATCTGGGAAAAAGCTTGCATCTGAATTTCAAATTTTAAAGTCAAGGCTGATAAAATTTCTATAGATATTAAAATCAGAATCCCTACTCTCAGGAGCCACAGAAAAGCTGAAAACTTACATAATCATTTCATGTAGAATGAGGATTTTACCTCTTAACAAAAGTTTAACTTTTAATGCTGTTAGGTCTAAAAACAATAAAACATTCAAGGTTTTAATCAAGGTTTAGAAAAGTAGAAAGTTAGTAAATTATGTGAATTATATAAAACAAAGGAACATCACTTATTGTTGGATAGTTGGTAAATTTTAATGAAATGTAACAATACGTAAAGTACTGTTACATGGTGTAATGAATGCTATTTAAATGACAAGGTGATCAAATATAAGATGTACACAGAACCATGGCCAGTCTTGTTTAATATCACCAATAAAGGCGATCTGGATGAGGAAATTGAGTGCAGTCTTAATCAGTTTGCAGGTGACACCAAGTTGGGTAGGACTGTTGATCTACTGGAGGGCAGGAAGGCTCTGCAGAGGGATCTGGACAGGCTGGATCATGGGCCAAGGCCAGTGGTGTGAGGTGCAACACTATGACATGTCAGATCCTGCACTTGGGCCACAACCACCCCAGGCAGTGCCACAGGCTGTGGCAGAGTGACTGGAAAGCTGCCCAGTGGAAAAGGACCTGGGGGTGCTGGTGTGACAGTGGCTAGACATGAGCCAGCAGTGCCCAGGTTTGGCAAAGCCACAAAAGATCAATGACATCCCGGCTTGTCTCAGCAGCAGTCTGGCCAACAGGACCAGAGCAGTGATCTTCTCCTGGTACTTGGAACTGGTGGGAGGCTCTGCCTTGAATCCTGTGTTCAGTTTTGGGCCCCTCACTGCAAGAAAGACATTGAGGTGAAGGAGTATGTCCAGAGGACAATGAAACTGGAGGAGGCTCTGGATCACAAGTCCTCTGAGTAAGGCCTGGGAGAGTGGGTATTGTTTGGCCTGCAGAAAAGGAGGCTGAGGGGAGAACTATTTGTCCTGTAAATACCTGAAAGGAGGTTGTAGGAACATGGAGCTTGTTCTCTTCTCCCAAGTAACAAGTCACAAGAGAAGACAAAATGGCCTCAAATTACATTAAGGAAGGTTAGACTTGATACTGGGAAAAAGTTTTCATGGAAAGGCTTGTCAAGCGTTTGAAATAGCTTTCCAGGGAAGTGATGGAATCACCATCCCTGAAGGTGTCTAAGATGTGGTGCTTAAGGAGCTGGTTTAATTGACGATTTGGCAGTGTTGTGTTAACAGTTGGACTTAGTGAACTTAGGGGTCTTTTCCAAACTACACTGTTCTATGATGCTTTATTAGCAATGTCCTACTTAAAGTAAGCATTAATTTCTAAATTTCCCAAAGGGTTAATGAATGTATTCAACAAAACCAAATGTAAAGCTCAGCCCCTGCAATGGATAAAGCATAGACACAGACCAGGTCAGGCACAACTGCTTTGGAGCAGCAGAAAACACCCCAGGGATGGCAGGGTCTCCTTTAGGGAGCAAGACCCCAAGGCAACCGTGAAGCCATAGCCACATCACAAGCTGGAATACCAAGTTACCAGACAGCAGATCTGGGGAAAAATCTCACTCTGCTGTCTGAGACCTGAGTGCTGTATCCAGCTTAAGGCTCCTTTGCACATGACAGACACTGACCTACTGTAGAGACTCCCAAGGAGTCCACCAAAACATGGACTCCAGCACAAGCCGGGTCATAAGAGGCTCCAGAGCTGTGTTCATTCTGGGAAGGAATAACATTGTGGAGGGCCCCTTCTGCTGTGTACAGATACCTGCTAGAAGGGAACAGAGAAGACAGAGCCGAGCTCTGCCTGATCTTGTTTAATGGTAATATTAAAAAAAAAGTATACTAGAAAGAAATAATTTCAAGAAATAACACAAGAAATAATGGCTAGATATTAGAAAAAACTTTTCATATAAGTGTGATTTAACTCTAGTATAAATTGCTTTGAGAAGTTGTGAAATTTTCCTCCCTGGAGATGTTTGAACCCAATCGGCCATATTTGAGGAGCTGACTGCTTTGTCTCTAATGCTTTCTTCATGGTTCAGAGTGTTGGTGGTACAGCTGTGGGAACAGTACACCACTGCTAGCTCAGAGACATGATCAGACATTAATTTCCTGAGCAGGATACTTCCAGGGTATAGGATATCTGGTGAACTACAGTTTCTTTTCTAATATTTCTATTCCACAGCCAGTTCCCACACTTCACAGTCACATGAGCCAAGGCCCAGTGTCTGTGACCAGCCCAGACACAGCACCAGAGTCCCAGGAGCAGGACACTCAGGCTAATCACTAGCATATTGCATCTGGCTGGGTTGCCAGCATCTGTGCTCTCTTGGCTCCACCTCAGCAGAGCACTGGATGCCTGTGGATGTGTGTTTCTTTTTGCTTTTTGCTTTTTCTATCTATCACATTTTATGTTAGGCAGCAGGCATGCACTGATAATGTGGCTCTAGGCCAGTCTCTGTGACTCTCTCCCCATCTCTCAGCCAGTTAGCTGCTCTCACCAAGGCTTCTGTCACCTGCTGGTCTCCAACCTCAGATGTCTTAAGGAAAAGCAAAGTTCACACTGGTTATGTGAAAAGGTTTGTCTACTGTTTCTTTGCTTTCCAGATCAGACCGTTTATGCAATCAGATGGTGCCAATTAGTCCATCTTTCCTTCACCTCAACAATGTTTTCAAGAAGGTGTCATCACATAAGGACAAAACCCTAGGTCTTTGACTCTAATAAAAGGACAAAAATCTTCCTTGTCATAGTTTACCTGAAATATATATAATAGATACAAATAGTGATGGTTATAATTTTCCCCCATGAAAAAGACTGAATTATAACTGTAAGAGATATCCAAAAGAAAAGAATTCTGCTGCACAATAATTTGTGGGTGTTTGATATGTATGTTTGTTCAGAGAAAGGTTTATTTGCTCCTCAAAAGGCATCAGGACAGGTCTGGGTTGAGGAAAATCCAAATTTCAGTCATTACCAGTGGGATTTAGAACTGTATTTCATAGCAAGCAACTCTGAATTGAACACAACAGAGATATGAACCATTCTGTTCACTGTTCTGTTTACTCTGTGCCTGTTTGACAAAAAAATACAGAAAACCCACACTTCTAACTACAATTACTATTATTATTATTATTATTGACTATTACTAACTATTAACTACAATAATGTCATGAACTTTTTCTTGTATGCTTTTCCCACAAACTAGCCACCCTATTTACTACATTCCCAAATGAAAAAGATGTTTAAATATACTACAAATTTGACAACACTGTCATTTTTTAACCTACAAACTGCAAATGATTTGCTCTCACACAGAGCAATCTCAAGTCCCTGTTTACAGCAACTCCATAAAAACCAATTTTTAGTTTCTAGCTGCCCTAATGAAAATGTTTCAGTCTTCTAGACTGTTGTGTGCTCATCATAAATGAACAAAATGATATGTTACATGTTCCATCAAATACAGTGATGTCCAACATGTTAATATTGTTTATTCATGGATGAAGAACACATACCCATTTTATGTTACAGTCCACCATCGCATATCTTTCTCCTTCAACTGATACAAAAGAATGCTAAGATGTCCTAATGCCATAAGCCATTAGTCTTGTAGAATAGCTCCAGATCTCTCATTAAAGTTTTAGATCACAATGGAAGAGTGCTGGGAAAAGTATATATTAAAAATGCTTTTACTTTAGGAGTGCATTTTTTTTCTTTGAGTTTGATTTGCCAAGCACACAATTTTATAGTTATTCAAACATTGTAGCTCATCACCAGGAGAAACACTCAAAACAAATGTATACAGCTAAAAGGTTTTTACGAATATTTGTGCATTTTTTTCCAGTATTTGTAATTCTTCAGTAAAAATGATAGTCTGAGACATATTTATAACTAAATTTTTACTTGATACATCTGTCTGTTAATTGCAAGAAAGCAAGCTGCAACATGAGAGCAGACCAGCCTGTTTATTGACTTTGAGTTCTTCAAAACTATTTTCTCACATACATACATACGTTAAGTGAATTTTAGCCATTAACATTCACATTCTGTAAAGTAAACTCAGAAGACTAATCATTAACCCCTTTTTATTAGAAGTGCATTTTTGCTTTCAAGTTGGAGCTCTGAAGCGTTGGTGTAACTACAAGGTGCATCAAGAAAAAAAATCAAGCTGACAGTTGTGAATAATGAGTAGCAGTTACCTTTATACTCCTTGACTCTGAACCCTTCTTCTTTTCCATTTAACTGTTGTATTTTATTAATCTAAAAGACTTACCTGCAAATCTACTACTTTCATTATGTCATGTAATAAATTTTCTCATTTATTAAAATATAAACAAACAAAAATGTTTACCTAAATAAAGGAGAAATCAGTTCAGCAGCAATGGCTGATATTTTCAATAGTTGCTTTAGAAGTACTGCATGGCATCTGTCAACATTTATGTAATCCAGGTATGCTGATTTTTAACAATTCTAGATTATAAGAGAAATTAAAATTGGGTTGACGCTAAGAGAATTTTAAAATTATCTTTCTGGACTTCACAGTAAAAAAATTTTTACAAAAATACACTTTTATACTCAATAGTACACCTCCTTGGATTGAAATGACAAAAAAGTTTCTTGCTACAACCTAGGGCACAACAAAAGGGATCATAAAATAAATGCATCTAGTCTATTCTGCAATCTCAAGAGAGACTGTGGTGGTCATATCTGAAACTGATTCTGATTTTTCTCATGTCCTTAGAATTTCTACTATTTTATTACTTGTTTGTGTTCTTATCCTAAATGATAACAAAACACAGGACAGTTACAGAGTCCTTTAAAAGTTTTATATTGTGTAAGAGGACATCATTGCATTAGGTTTGGCATAAATCATACTTTTACAAGGTTAGATTTCAGTGACATTAATTTACGATCTTTAAAAAGAATACTGTTTCTCACAGTGTGATTTTTTTTGTGACATTTCTCACCCTCTCTCTTTCTTTCTTTCTTTTTTTTTTTTTTTTTCTTATGTAGAGTAAGTTTTCACTGAAAACAACTTAAAGAAGTCATGGCATTTTTACATACGGGCCTAGCCAGGATTATAGTGTCATATTGCACTAGGCCATGGAGGAAGTGATGGAGATTCTTAAACATTCTGTTCTAATGTGGCTGAGTGGCAGAGCTCTGAGGTTGTGATCAGCGGAGTAGAATCCAGTTGCAGGCTGGTGTAGGTACTGGTGTTCCCCAAGGAGCAATACTGGATCCAGCCATATTCACTTGTCTCTCGATGACATGGACAAAGGGATTTATAGTACTCTCAGCAAGTTTGCTGATGACGTGAAACTGGGGGAGGTGGCTTGTCCACCTGAAGGGTGTGCTGCCATTCCACGGGACCTCGACTGGCTGGCAAGCTGTGTGGAGAAAACCTTATGAAGGTTCAACAAGGACAAATGTAGGGTCCTTCACCTGGGGAGGAATAACCTCAAGCACCAGTACGGGTTTAGAGCTGACCTACTAGAGAGCAGCTCTACAGAGAGCCTGGGACTCTTGGTGGATGACAAGTTGAACATAAGCTAGCAGTGCCATTGTGGCCAGGAGGGCCAATGGTATCCTGGGGTGTATCAGAATGAGTGTGGACAGCAGGCTGAGGGAGATCATCCTGCCCATCTAGTTCACAGAATCACAGAAATACAGAATCACAGACTCACAGAATTGGTGACAATCACAGGTCGGAAGGGACTGCAGTGGGTCATCTGTCCCTGCTCAAGCAGCGTCATCTCAGAGCACATTGCACAGGAATGCGTCCAGATGGCTCTTGAATATCTCCAGTGAGAGAGACTTCCACAGCCTCTCTGGGCAACCTGTTCCAGTGCTCAGTCACTTGCACAGTAAAGATCTCCCTCATGTTCAGGTGGAACTTCCTGTGCGTCAGTTTCTGCCCCTTGCCTCTTGGTCTTGCTTGGCACCACTGAGAAGAGCCTGGTCCGTCCTTTTGGCTCCCCCCTTTTAGATATCTATACACATTTTGTCTCTCAGCGTCTTCTCAAGGCTGAACTGGCCTCAACATGAGATGAGGTCAGTTGGTTTGAGCATGATGCTAATAATGCCAAGGTCATCCCTATATGGGCCATTCACTGAGGAGCTGGAATCAATGATCCTTGTAGTTCAGGTCGCCCAGGGAGTTTTGGAGTCACCTTCTCTGGAGACATTCAAAACCCACCCGGACACGTGACTCTGCCTTGGCAGGGGAGTTGGATGATCTCCAGAGGTCCTTTCCAGTTCTAAATATTCTGTGGTTCTGTGAAACACCAAAGCTGGGCTGTTAATATAAGCAATACTAGCGTAGCTACATTTATAAATGGACATTATGAAGGGAACTCCAACATTTAAAAGTCTAAGCGTCTTACCCCTCATTCATCTCATCAGATGACTTCTTCCTCCTCCTGTGAAACTGTAAATAATGTATTTTCCTAAAAAATTTTAGGTTGCAGATTTATTTTTACTTGCAGATTTGATGAACTTTTAATAGTTTTTATTTTTTTTGTTTGTTTTTAGAAGAATGGAGTCAATTTTCTGTTAGTGTGAAATATCATTATATATTTTACTGGATTCTGTAAATTGTGGAATCAGTTAAGTTTTATATCTGTTCTTCCCAAGTTCCATGACTAAGTTTATACTATTAATTCAGCATGGCTTTGTGTCTTGGATCAAGTGAGACTTATTCTTTTGTTGATTTTCCCAAGTTTTTTGTAGTGTGTCTTCTGATAAAGATGTATCTTTTTAATAGTTAATACTTGCAGAGGATATTTGGAAGGTGATGTCCATCTCAGATTTGATATTTAGCAATTCTAATACTCTATATTCCATAGGTTATTTGAATAAGCCTGGATCTTTAAAATTCTTTACATACATTGACTTTGTAGTTTTTGCAACTGCTTGGGAAACAGATTAACCATAAATTGAAATCTGTGTGATAAGACTGTATGACTAGTCCAAGATTTGAAAAGTCAAGGATGTGGGAGTGACCTTTCTATATAGTCAATTAAAAGATTGACTACCTTATGCTGGTTACTTCTTTTTTCAGCTTTGCGTGCAAATTGATTCAATAGAAAAAAACCCTGCAAACATAGCAGATGAAAAATGCAATTAAAATATTATGTAAAGATGAAAACAGTCCAAAGGCAGTGAAGTTTTAAATTTGTTTTACAAAAAATTAATAAATTTGGGTTCTGATGACTAAAATTTTTACATAATGGAAATTCCACCACAGGGTTAATGTTAAAAATTTATTCTAATTGGGAGGTAGAATCGCTAAAGAACAGCTTCAAGAACTGAATTGCATGTAAACTGAAGGCTTAGAACACATATTAGAATTGCATATTTTTATGGTCAAAAACATAATTAATTGTATTGATCAGTGCATAGAGCAGTCCTGATTAATAAATAACTCAGGCTACATGATATACTGTTGCTAATACCATTTGAGTCCTTTATCAGAAAACAGAGATTTCCATTGTTTCCAGAGCTGCCTTTTCTCTAATAAGGGTTAGATGACAGTATAATAACAACCTCTAACAACTGTCCATGCTAGCATGTATCATGTACCTATTAGTAGCAAGATCCAGTTCACAATATAGTTGCATTCAGTTTTTCCATTAAGGACGTTTCAGCAGCTCTTCCTTAGCAACAGGTTTTAAATTTGTGAGTAGTTTGTTAACCAATAAAATTGTTCCCAAAACTTTTTAAACTGAAAAAACCCCTCCCTTTAGTAGTTTCATTTAATGTCTTTACGAATAAGTAAAACAAAATTTATGTTCCGTTCCTGCAAAGTTAATTAGCATGTAATACATTTGTTAATAAGCTAATAGTCTCAATTTTAACACCATGTTAAAAAGATGGTAACATAACTGGGTATCCTGCACTTCTTGTGAACACCTGCAAGTTTGAAGACCCATAAAACAACATGAGAAAAAAACCAAAACAGCTTTTTGTCTAAGTACTGTTGGACTTCAGCCCTTTCATGTGAGAATATGTTTGATTTCTCTGATTTCAAATTGTTATTAAGAACTGAGTCAAACATGAAAGATGTTAGAATAAACTGATATTAACCATTCTTACTCTGAAAATTATATAGAATCTCTCCAGAAGTGCTGACCTTTGTCATCTATTTTAAATCAATTGCATGGTCACAGGCATATAAAAAAGCTTTTGTTACTAAGCAGTGCATATTTACAGTATAATGTTTACAGATACCTGTATATACATTCTTACCCACAATACAGGTTTTACAGATAACCATTTATGAAAGAATGTATAACTCAAGTGACAAGCCACCTGCAACTTTGACTTTAAAATTACCAATATGGTGCCGAAAGGAAATGTTAATGTCAGTGCAGCTTGAGAAGATTCATACTGTTTATAAATGGTGATAATTATGAGAGAATTACTTTTTTCTGAAATGTTTTTTATATTTTTGACTCTGTAAGTCAAATTCATTTACAAACTGCTAAAACATGATCTTTTGCATTATGAGAAAAAAGGGAAATATTATATAATTACATTTTCATTAATGGGGATGTAGGGTGTGCTATTACATTCTTTTAAGCAGACCAGTAAAATGTGGATGAGATGTAGCCACCAACTGTTTGAAAAAATTACTTTCAGTTAACGAGGAATCATTATTAATCATTTCAGCTGGAGAGTTCCACAGGGGGCTGTTTTGGCCATGTTGTTTTTCAGCGTCTAAAAGAAAAGAGATTTGAATGACAGAAGAAGCCATAAGCTTTAAAAATCTTTGTCTGATGGATAGCTGGGCAGGATTGTAAATGCTCCAGAGGATAGGATTAGAATTTACAAAAATCCTGACAAATTAGACAACTTATACAAAACAAGAGTGTGCAAGAAAAATACAAGGATGACATGGCAAAATGCACAAATTAAACAAGAGTAATTGGATAGAGTGCATTAACATGAAATTTCAACATAGCCTAATATTACAAGTTTGTTACAACATAGACAAATTCTTTAATAAATCCCATACTACTGCTTCTTAAGCCACCAAAATTTCAGGACCTATTTAAGCATACCATAGCTCCTTTCCTGATTTCTCTATGCACCCGATACTGCTTTTAAAGGCAAGTAGTTAGGGGGAAAGTGAGGATTCACACTAGTAAATAATAACATACTGCAAGCTCTGTATCTAAACATCATGAATGCTGGAAGTAAAGAGCATCTGCCTTGAAGCTCAGATACAGCCATTCCAGCATATAAACAAAAGGAGCTAACAAAGTAACACGGCAAGAAAAAATTAGTCTGTAATAGAAAGCTTTTTATAGTATTGTCATGTAAATATGGCTTCTTTGCTGTGGTAGGGAATCCCAAACTGCAACGTTTTGGTGACAAAGCTGGACGGGTTTTCAGTCAAGGTTAGTACTGAGAAGAAAGGGAGAGGTATTTTATACAAGCATAGATTATCTGCCAGGAAATGTATGTATGTTGTTTGGTGTATTAATATTATCTCCATAAAATAATTGAATTACATATGGGTTTGAGTTTTTAGGCTTTGATATATGAACACCTGTATTTAGTTGTAAACCAGAATATTCCTTCAGGAGGTTAAGAAAAAGGGATTCTATCATTTAATGGAACTTCTTGATTTCTTCAGCAGGCATTTTTTTGTGTCTTTGGAAGAAACGTTATGAGATTGACAAAGGTTATGATTCAGCAAGAATAGAAAAATGTTGTGAAACGTCTGTTGTTGGAATATTGCAAAAATTAATGCACATGGATCAAACATAAATTTGGGAATAATAGCATTCGGCATTTTTTTAAGTGAAAGGGAGACAGATAACAGGAAAATTACAGAGCAATCCTAAGTAAAATGCATTCCTACTGCTCTTATATTAGGCTTTACTCAAATCTGTTTCTAGTTGTGAAAGAACTAAACAACACAATAGTCTATGTAACTATTATCGATCTCTTTTACACTATGCTGTTTTTCTAAAAATCTAAGAAACGGGTAAGGTTCTTGTATTCATAGAATAATAGAATCTTAAAGATTGGAAAAGATCTTAAAGCTAATCAAGTCCAACCCTTCATCAAGCACTGCTGTATTCACCACTAAACCATTTGCCGAAGTACTGCACCTACATGTTTTTGAACACTTCTGGAAATGTGAAACCCTGAGCAACCTCTTCCAATGCCTAACCACCCTTTCAGTGAAGAAGTTTTCCTTAATCTACAATCTCCCCTGATGAAACTTGAGGCCATTTCTTCTTGTCCCATCTCTTGTCACCTGGGAGAAAAGGCTGATGCGCCACTTCACTACCACTCCTTTTAGGCGTTAGCAGAGATCAGTAAGATCCCCCTTGAGCTTCTTTTTCTTCATGAAAAAATCCAGAATACTTTAGACGTGCAAAAATAACTAGATATTGGTGTGAAAAACTAATTTACACTTAAATTAAATGTTAAAAATTTCTCTTTCATAATCCATTTGGAACACCCTTAACTTTTAATTTTATCCTCCTTTTGGAATGGGTATCTCAGGATGCTACTATTGGGAGTGAAGTAAGATTTTGGACAATGTTTTTCCTAAGATTGAATTTAACTTTTCAAGCCTGTTGATACTTGGTAAAACCGTTGCAAAGAAAATTAGAATTAATGGGAGATGGTCATACACACTGTTGGAATCTTTTCTGGAATTTGTCTTCATACTCATCATCATAAAGGTAGCGGAAATTGTTTTCTATGCTGAATTATAGACAGTATTTAAAATTCAAATTGCAAAAGGACCATTGAAAAAAACATTTTATTCCTTTTTTTTTTTTCCCCCTTGACCTGTTGAAAGAGAGGTGCAGTATCATTGTCCAGTACTGAGTCATCATAGAGTAATAGTTACTGCCTGGTAGTTCATATGGTGCCTTTAAAAAGGGGAAGTTATAAAAGGGGATTGAAAATGCAATAGTTTACTTAGTTAATGAACACTATCAGTGGTTTTTACTGAAGTGATAATCTCAATAGAATAAAGCATTTTCATATTATAATAGCCTCTTTCTTGTTTCCTAAAATTATGATGATTGCAGGTCTGGTTAAATTTAAATAAATTTGTGAAAATAAGCCTTAAAAACTTGACAATTGTTGAAGAAAGATCCTGTAAAAGTATAAACTCACTAAGCATTTAAATTATTGCTGAATAATGTCCTTGAGTTGTGTGTGCAAACTTAGAGAATAAATCACTTTTTACATTAAATAAAACCAAATTAATTCCAAGAGGCAGAGTTCCTGTTCTCTTTAAAGTACAATTAATTTCTGGCAATACAATACAATGAACTAACTTATTGATATTTTCAATTTATATACATAGAAATAATGCATAAAAATAGCATTCTCATCTAAACCTGAGAGTGTATAACTAAAACTCCCAAGATGATTTTACAGAGCAGGAAAGTTTGAGGACAGAGAGAATTTGTAACTTTTCTGGATCAATATTTTAGTACACAGCAGAACTAAGATTATGTATGTATTATTAACATATAATTTCCTGATTTTAAGCATTTGGAGGCTTTCTATGTAAGGATCAGAGTGCTGCCAAAACCAACTAATTTTGTAGGGAAGGTAGAAATACAGAGGGTTTTGCACCCAATTTCAATTCCAGGTAACTTTTTTCTCCAGTTGGTTAAAACTAGAACAAAATAGTCTAGCGTAATTGTCCCCACAGAGATTCAAAATAATAAAATATAAAAAACTGTAGTCAGCCTCAGGTTAATTTAGACTCTTCAGACACTCTGCTTGCAAAGTATATTTAGCTTAAGAGGCATATTTTCATTTGCACTGTGATTCTCCTGTCAGAGTTTATATACTGCTGCTGTCCTAAGGCAAGAAAGGGAAAGAGAAATAGAAAATACAAAAAAAAAATATTGTGAGAAAATTTGATTGGAGAATTAAAAGTTAAACTCTTAAAATAGGAATTTTATTGCATTGGTTTGGGTTTTTTTCCATTTTTTCCCCACTAGCAAAATAGTAACAATATTGCATGATGACTTCTGCAGGACAGACCAGACTGTTCAGCAGGTTGAG
This sequence comes from Leptocoma aspasia, assembly GCA_013399835.1. NCBI lineage: Eukaryota > Metazoa > Chordata > Aves > Passeriformes > Nectariniidae > Leptocoma > Leptocoma aspasia. The sequence goes on from VXAX01000815.1 coordinate 460,774, forward strand.
AGACCTGCTTAAACCTAAGACTAAATATATTTTTATGGTGGAAATTCTGAGGTCTTTAACTTAGAGACATTGCCAAGGTTCTGCTGGACCCATTAGATTTTCATTAGATGTTAAAATGTTCATCTCAAACTCTAGTTAGAAACTTTAAAAGTAAAATTAATCAGATTATTTTAATATAAAGAAAGGGCAAATATATAGTTTTTTTAATCCTCAGGTTCTTTTTTTGAACATGTGTAAAATACTTTGGGAACAAAAATCTGCCCATCTTGGAGCCATGAAAAAAACCCCAAACCAACAAACAAGCCCAAAACCCAACAGCAATCCCTCAAAAACAAACAAACAAACAAATAAGACAACCAATGTAAAAAAAAAAAAAAACAACAACCAAGAAAACCCACAAAACTAATTTATCTAATACAAACACCATGGAAAAATTGTTAGAACTTGGCAACACTGCAAGCACTGAATGGATAATCCGTTAATAGAATGTCTTGAATAATCTTAAGATTACAGAGGCATACATGCTTCCTCCAAAGCATGCAGATTACCATTATAGAATCTAATATTCTCCTTTTATATGTTAATTTCCATTAGCATAAAACTAACATAAATTTTATATTATGTTCATGCATAATTTTTCTATGTATCTTTCTTTTCTACTATACAAAGAGACACATTTTTACTTTCTGTATTTTCTAATATTTATTTACCAGATTTTAAATTTTGAGCATTAATCTTCGTTAATGTTGCACTGGAAAGAGAAAAATGCCTGTAGAGAAAAAGTTGGAAAGTAATTTTCTGCAGGAAAATCAATTTTAGATTGTTTTTATTAAGCTAATGTGTAACCTCAAACATTATTAATGGAATAACCATGGTTATAGTATTGATAATTTTAACAAATCTTAGCAATTATAAAGAAATGCATCCAGTTCCATGAAATGAATGTTAATTCAATGGTGAATCATTTCTATTTGATGATCATAAAGGAGATTTGCTGCACTAATCTATTTTCTTCCTCTGCTTTTGTAGAAAGCGTTCCTTCTTTGCCTCCCCATATTTACAAACATCCATGTCCAGTCAGACTCTCTATTGCTTTTACGCTGATCCACTTTCATCAGTCATCACAAAGCATTCTGACCCCTTTCAAACCCTTTTTTATTATTTTAATTATTTTGATTTCCCCCACCTAGAACTGAAATCCAAAAATATGGTCTGATTTTTTATTACCTTCTAAGCATTACAGTAATTTGTTTTCCAAAGGAAATTTTTATGTTCAAATAAGCTTCTCAAGTCATAATTTAAACTGCTCTGGTGTGCAGTCTGAACTCTTCTACCCAGATGTCCCTGGAGTTTTCTGGTCTTCACAGAAATTCACAAATTTTAATTTCCAGGAGAGAGCTTAAAATTGATTTTTCTTCAAAACACTGTTGGGGTGTAGGGAGAGGAAGATTGAACACACTTGAAAGCTTAAGCTTTTATTAGGCTGCTTTTCTGACATAATATGTGCTTCTTTCAGAGTGTACTATTTGAGGTCTAAGTCAATTGATATTCATGTAAGGTATATGAATGTATGTCAAATATTTGTGCTTTTTGTAAGTGTTGAACAAGCATTTACTTGTTTTGTTGTATATCTAATGTCTGACTATTTCTTGTCAGCGTTGATAGAAAGCTTTTGTTTTGTGTTTTTCAGATCTCAGGATAGAGTTGTTTTGATTGTGTTCCAAACCTGCAAGCTCAGGGTGAGTAATAATTTTTGTTATTTCTTTGTCCTGAATTGGGATGGTTCTGTGAAGAACTGTTTTCTAGTATATGATCATTTTTCCTGACACCTAAATAAAACCCAAAGAAGTCCCACACAGTCTGTGGTAACATCAACCAGTAATATCGGTGATTAATTAATCTCTATTTGTTTCAAGATATTGTGAGGAAGAAGGAGTTTCTTTTCACTTACCCTGTAACAGTAAAATGAAATTCTTTGTGTTTCGTTTGATATGTTTTAACATAGGTTGGCTGAAGACATCATGGAATAACTGTACTTCAATGCTCTATGTGTAATTTGAACATTATGCATTTTGAGACTATTGTTAACATAGTCATTAAACAGAGAAAGTGATGTAATTTCAGACAGAGAGAGATAACATGAACCAAAGAGGCAAAGATCTACAAAAATGACAGAGGTTCTCCAGATGTAAACTGCATTTCTGTACATTAATAACTGGTGAGAAACCATATTTTAGGAGTGAATCAGGGCCAAGCAGCAGAAAAGAATAATACTATCATGTTACAGGTTTTGTCAAAATTATTTCTTGCTGTCAGGATTTTTATGTTACAGTGTGGGGGTGTGAGAGATAAGACAGATAGCTGTTATAATGAAAACTAAAATTACTGGAAACCTGTGGTTGCCATAAATCAAATTTTATACTTTTCCATATACTATGTTTTGTGAGAAATGTTATGTTTAACATGAAGTCAATTGAACAAAATACATTGATATTTAGCATGTTACTGAAATAATTTAATAAGTAATGTAATAAAGCTATTGAGACAAACAAGCTTAAACAGGTTACTGAAGTATTCTCCTGTGTTTTAAGCTTGTTTCATAATATTAGACATAACAAAGTAAAGTGCTTGTTTCATAACAAGGGACAATATGATTAGCATGCAATTGAGATCAAACTCATGAGTAAACCTCATTTGTACAACACAAATAGCTGTCATACTGTGCATACATGGGCAGCAAACAGCACTTCTAAACCCAGGAGAATAGATCTGTCAGCTTTGCTTTGTGTTTCCACTCACTGTGTGAAGGTAGTAGTTCTTTTGCTGTTCTTGTTCTTTTGCTCAGTCCTTCAGAATGAAATTGATCATTGCTATCCCACAATTCTTTATCAGTAAGCAAATCTACTATCGTCAAAACTGTTAACTGTATAGATAATTGCCTTGTGAAGTTTGTTAATTTCTGGTGGTTGAGGAAACACTGGAAGTGTTTAATAACAATACACTGAAGTGACTGTTAGAGAAGTCTCATTATAATACTGTTATATTAGTTAATATAAGATTTTGGCAATATTTTCACCTTATGTTTTGAACAACTGATGCTCTACACACAAGTGAATACACACAAGCATATATGTGTGTGTGTGTGTATTGTGTATAATAAAGCTTGATTTTCAAAGAAAGAAGTATACAAAGACAATATTGTCTCATGGTTTGAGGAACCTTTTATACTAAAGGACTTTTATGGGTATGAATATAGGAGACAGCTAAGCTAACTATGTTAAATAATTAATAAATATAATAAAGTTGTGGTAAAGTAAGAGGGAGGAGGACTTGATATTCAAAAAAATACAAATAAACTCCTCCAAATGATACGAAACAGAAATCATTAACTTTTGTGGGAAAATCCAGGAAAAAAGCTCTAAAACCTTCAAAACCCAACAAAGAAAAAAAAACGCAAACCCACAAAAAAACCAATGTGCCACTTCTTTAAATTGGATCACTTAAGTTTAGCATAGCTGGAGCAATAAAAAACGCATCTGGTAGGGATTTAATATGCAAAAGGGCTCTTTTCCAATATTATCATCTTACTAATCTACTTAAAGTAGAAAGATAGATAGTCCAATCAATTCCTTGCATGAATTATTAAAGTTCAGTGATGTCTATAAAACATGGGATTCTCCTCAGCACTGTTTGTAAACTGTATGTACAGCAGATTTGCCAGAGAACTTTCTTACATTGTTTTATTGGACTGAAATTTATATACATACAAGTGATCCAGATGACCGAAGTAGAACTTAGAATGATCAGACAGCTACTGAGTGTTAGAGTCCTTGCAAAATTTGGATCAAAACCATGCTTTGTTGAGTTAGAAGTTTAAATAGAGGTTTGTCGTACACCTGATTTAATCATTTATTACAAAAACTCTAAAAACAGGACACAGACAAAGCTAAGTAATACTGGTACTGATTTTCGAAATCTCACTGTGTTGTATCATTTCTTTCAACAATGACATTATGTATATATTTAAGAAATATTACCTAATAAATAAATTATTTCAATTTCCTTCTTTACTTAAGAATTACATGACCATTTTTATAGAGATTTGAAAAAAAAAGAAAATTAACTGATACAGAACCAATAGAGGAAAATAAATATTTCACTGGAAAATGAATACCAGAAACTTACCCAACCTTATGTCAAGTTCATGTCCCTGACAAACTCTAATGATAGTATTTATATTTTTATAGAAAATGAATAAATAACAGTTAAAAATAAACAAATCTAACTAAAAGAAAGCACCCAAAAACAGAAACTCAGAAAACCCTTTTTCTCTGACCTACGTATTTTTACCATTTTTTCTAGTTCTCTCATAGTTCAGCTCTTAATTTTTTAAATTCCTTTCATATACTTTATTTATCTGTTGCCTTATGTGATTAAAGAAGGAAAATAAAATTTCAGGACTATGGCTAATTTTCTCAAAAAATCTACAAATCAGCCACTTAAATTTTCAATATATTCCTTTAGAGACAAATATTAATTAAAAAAAAATATACCATGAAAGAAAACAAAAACCATCTGTTTCCTGACACCTTGTGTATGATCTGAGTCTGTAAGGGGCAGCATGCAGCTTCAAAAATTGTGAAGGATGTGTCTCTCCCCTTAGGATGTTAAGCAGCTGAATCAATTCTGCTAACTTTCCATGGTTGTCTTTTTCACCCTTTTGGTATTTTTATATCAGTGAAAGCAGTGGCAGGAAGTAAGTAGACATGGAGAGTGAGCTTGGGTTTTATTGTATGTTCAGCTTGTGATGTCTATTTCTACAAGCTGACACGAAAATAATTTCCATCAGCCTGTGTATGTGACATAACATTTCATCATCTTCATCATCCCAGGAATACCATAATTTAATTTTTTTTTATCATTTCTCATATGTTTATACTATCTAGAAAAATATAACAGCAAACATCTATTTTTCCATTTTAAAATTAATCTTTTTGAAGACAGACTTTGCAGACGTAATCTCAAAATGCCATTTAATGGGAGCTCCTCTGAGTCCTGTATCACAAATTACCAGATATATTTCTATAAGTATGCTTGCATGTTAACTGGAAACACCTTGATGCTAGTTATTACATCTAACATTGTATTTGGAGAATACTTTACTTCTGATTACTTATTTACATATGAATTGATAGAAATAAATACAAAAAATATGGGCATATATATTTTAAAGCATATTAGTCTTTGTGAATGCATTCAGATTTGATCCTGTATAGTCTCTGATTGCATTTTTGCTTTATAGATAAACACATATACATGCATACATAGAAATGTGTATTTATGCATTTCTAATGTGTAAAGTAGTATTTTCCTATAAGTGCTGTAAAAGTGCTCAACCACTTATTCTTTTTAATGTCAATTTTAAGCATAAGTGTATGTAGTGGTTTTGATTCGCCAATTTTAGAACTTCCCAATTTTGAAATTTTTCTAATCGGTGCACCACTGAGTGTGGTGGGTTCAGTGCTGGCCAGTCACCAGTGCACTCACTTTCTGCTGTGAGATAGGATTAGGAGAAAGGCAAAGCAGGCTCAAAACTTCAAGAAAGTATAAAGAAAGTCTATTAAGGATAACTAAAAGAAAGAAAGAAAAAAATAAGAATCAAAACAAACCCTTCACAACACTTCCCCCCCCACAACCATTCCTTTCCCACTGACAATGTAAAGAACAAAAACGTAAAATTTCCAGTCAGTTTACCAGCTTTCTCATGAACACAGCCATTAGGGGAAACCGGCCCCTTGTGAAAAATCCCTCCCATTTCCACAGCCTTCTCAGAGCTGTTTATGGGCCATGTCAACTTTGGGGTTACTGTTTTAAAGATGAGCTGCTCAAAAGAACAAAGGTTCTCAGTATCTATCTCAAAAGATCAACTTCATCTGTGGGAACAGAGATCTTCTCTCCTGGGGGCACAGGATCTCATCTTCTCGCTTTCTCTGTTCAAACTTCTCATGGGATCACAGCTACTTCATCATCTGCTTTCTTCAGCCTGGAGGCCTTTGCTCAAATTTGAACCTTTTATCTCCCCAATAGTCTCATGCATTATAGGAAAAAATAAGTCTTTTTCGCCATAGCTCACAAGAGGATTTCAGCTCCAAGATCAAGGCATTTTCTCATCCCTCCCATCTGGGGCTTAACTTCTTCACTGATCTCGATGTCTGATTTTTGCTCCTTTACATGGCTTCCATCTGGTCCCTTTCTCTCACTGGAGGGAGCATGGAAGGGGTTAACATCTGGCCCAAGGCCTGCAGGTGGTCATGTGGCCCCTACGCAGGAACCGCGGGAACCATGTCTCAGCTGCATGATCTCCACGGCATCTTCCACGGGGTAAAAATCCCCGCGCCGGCCCGGGGCTGCTCCTGGGGGGGACCGGCGGGCTCGGCTGAGCCCCAGCCTGGGCCGGGGACGGTGTGGAGATCAGCCAGATGTTGACAAGGCTGGCTCCTTTCGGCCCCCGCGGCACATTCCCTCCCCCGCCTCTCTCCCTGCCTGGCAACCGAGGGAGGGGTGCAGTGGCCCAGGGGGGAGGGGGCCCGGCCCCAGGCAGGGCCTCCGGGCCTGGCCTGGCCAGGAAGCGCCAGGCTGGCTCCCAGATCCTACCTCACTGCTGCCCAGCAAGGAAAGAGAGGAAGTTCCCAGGTTCCTTGACCTTAACATGTGTGTTTTCACAGAGGCGTGTAAGATGTTCATCACTTCCGTGAAACACTCCCATCTCAAACTAAGACAGTATAATAAAGCATGGAAAAGTAGCACAACAAATTTATCTTTTAATACTTTTCATACTGGCATGGATAGATATTTTGCACACCATGTCATGGTATAATGTTGTATGTAAATTGTGAGTGAGTTCTGGAGTTCTTTTACTGTTCTTTTTTGGTTTTTTTGAAGTCACAAAAAATAACTCCTGCTGGAAAAAAAAACTATCTTTCTGAAAGATTAAAATGTACCACTTAAAACAATTTTTTCTTTTATTTGAAACACAAAATAGTCACTACATTAATTTTTTTTATTAAGGAATAGAACCAATGCAAGTTAACCAACTCAGATCAAATGTGAAATGGAAAACAAAATCATTTTTATACTGAAAACACTGCCTTTTTCTAATAAGCATACTTTGAAAATACTGATTAAAAAGTCCTACCATGGCCACAGCCTACGGCAAATTATCATTAGAATGATGATATATAATCTTGATGATATTCTCCTTTTTTACCTCTGAGAATGCCATTGCATCTCTTTGGGAGTATGATTATTTCTGAAATTAAAATCAGCTTTAAAAGAAAAGGTAGCTTGAATCTCATTTTCAGATTGATGGAACTAAACATAGAATCTCTTGAGAGCAAATCTCTTCTAATGTAAACCAGACACACATTATAATCCTCAGGGTTTTGCAATGGTGATTATGTCCTGTTCTTTATAAAGAACTTTGCTAGTTTTTAGCCAGTAATTATTGTCCTTTGAAGCTTGCTTAAGAGACAGGGCTTGTGGACAAGAGACACAAGAGGGCTTATCATATGTAGCTGCAAAAGATACAAATTTGGTTGAAACTAAAGGAGGTTGAGCAAGGAAGAAACAGTGGTCTTATACAGTTAAATGGGCATAAATTCTGGAATAATTTTCTTCAGTTATATTATTTAAATTATTTGATAGGTGGCAGACGTGCCTCTCCTTGACATACTAGAAATCACTTGTAATGGACACAGTAGCGGGTACAGTTGACAATGGATTATTAGAAATGTTCCTAGACTGATTTTCTAAAATATCTTTGAACTTCTTTATCAATTCACAGCTATCCCATTAAACACAATTTTTCTTGGCTATTTTCAGGATATGGGAAATGGGAAGAAATATTTTGAACTTATTATCTTGTATTTAGAAGCTGTGTCAATATCTGCTTGTGTAAGATTAGAGTTACTCCTTTTTTACAAAGGATGTAGAATAGGAAATGTAAATTATTAGTTAAAGGTAAAATTTTCTCTTTCATCCAGCCCGTAACATTATTACAGAACATATGAAACCGAGAGGACTTAAAATTCGACATAGCAAGAAGTTTTGCATTTATATTAGCAGAGATCTACTAACTCTCCAAATGAAGAAATTTCGCCCCAAGACCAAAAGATACTGTACAGCTTTTTTGTAATGCTGCAAGAGACAGGTCATCCTCAGGACAACTGGCCTCCTGACCTGGTAGACAGGAACAGGGAGCAGAATAGTCCCCCTGCAATCCAGGAGAACACAATTAGTGACCTGCTGAGCCACTTAGATGCTCTTATGCCAATGGGAACAGGTGGAATCCATCCTAGGGTGATGAGGAAGCTGGCAGAAGAGCTCACCCAGCCAGTCTCCATCACTTATCATCATTCCAGGCTCAGCAGGGAGGTCCCAGACAACTGGAAGCTACCCAATGTGACCCATCCATATGAAGGGCTGGAAGGACACTGCAAGAAACTACAGGGCAGCCTCGTCTTGGTGTGGCAAGGTTATGGAACAGATCACCTTGAGTGCCATCAGATGGCACCTACAGGATGGCCAAGGGCTCAGACCCAGCCAGAATGGATTTAGCAGACTGCCTGGCCCACCTACACACACGATATCCCTGAAGTAAATGATAAAATTACATTACAGATAAATCTGAAACTTTTTTTTTTTTTTTTTT
>VXAX01000815.1:469496-484117 GCA_013399835.1 Leptocoma aspasia
TAGGAAAAAAAAAAAAAAAAGGAGAAAAAAGAAGAAAAAAAAAAGGAAAATAATGACATTTGAACAGCTTTTGGGTTTTTATAAACCTGGGACATATTCTTCTGGAGTTTTTCCCAAAACCTAGTAAAAAGACTACTATTAATGTTTGTGGCCTACAATTTAAGTCCTTTTTCATGTGCTTATAATGAGCTTGATCATATAAGTCCTTGTCAGTCAGGTCAAAATACTATACTTTCTTAGGTATGCAGGTATTTATATCTTTCATATGCATTATTTTCACTGGGCTTGTAAAAACATAAAATAAATGAGTCACTAGTTTTTTTGCCACTACCTTTCACAAATTGACAGGGAGATGAAATTTGCCCAATAAATATCTAAAGAGCTTTATAAATGCCATATGCAGTATCCAATTTCCTGCTTTACACATTGGAAACTAGAATTGAATACACTCTTTGTTGAGTCTTTTATTTTCTCTATATTTTATATTTGTAATGAAAGCAAAGAAATTGTAACTTTACTCACTGCAGTACTGAAAGTGCTGTTAAAGCACAAGTTTATCAGAGATTTGATAATTTAAAATTCACATTGAAAATAGAGAATTAAAAATAGACTGAATATTTAGACAGTTGCTAGGCTATTGGACACATGCTTCAAATGATAGTGTCCTGCTTTTTCATCTTCATACAGCTTCTGCTCATGAATGAAACAAATTTTCCCAGAGAATAATCTTCTTGAAAAGTATCTCACGAATTGTCAAAATCTGTGGATCTATAAAGAGTTGAGCTGAAATCTGATCAATATTTGTTTGATGAAGTTGCAAAATAATGAAACTTTTTTTCCCATTTCATACACAGTCATGGTTGGTTCCCAGAAGTTAAATTAGAAGCTGTCATGTGAAAATACATGTCCAATATGGCATTTTCTCAATACTTCCTGAACAAATACTGAACAAATATTGGGACAAAACCTGCATTTTCTTTCAGGGAAATGTTGTATTCTTTTGAGTGTGTGCATATACATGTTCTGTTGAAGAGTTTTCCTGAATCTTTATGCTCAGTAAGATATTGTATAGAAATAAAACCTGAAAAATTGCATAATGAAAAAACCCTCTATACATGGGATGATGGGTCTCACAAATGCATGATTTCCAGATGAAGGAAAAAATACTTAGCGGCTCATTTTCAAAGAAGATTTGCCCAATAGGTTCACTTACATTCATTTCAGCACTGAGTACACTAAAATCTGATCTCAACTCAGTATTTCAGATTTTTTAGGAGAAAATCACTTATGTATCTCATAAACAAATACACAACTAACTGTAGTGTTAGTCATAAAGAAAAGCCTGTTAAATTAATTTAATTCATAGCTCCCATTAAAAATAGTGTTTTGAATAGATGCATCAAAGAACACAACACAAAATCTAAGCCAGCTCAAAGATTCAGTTGTCTCAGCATGACATTTCCAGTGGTGCTTGGCTGCAAAGGTTTAAGTGCTTTTTTTTCTGAACTAGCTGCCAGCTTCTGTCAGTCTGTTCCACTCAGCTCACTGTATTACACTGAAATGGAAAAGTGGAAAAGGATAATGAAGAAATCTGAAAACACTTCAAATTTTCATACTTTTAGATTTCATTACTGGGTACGTTGAGTAAAGTTTTTTGTGTATTGTATGGCAAGTTCAATAAACATTTTAAATTCAAGGAAAAAAAGGTTGCATTTCAGAATGCAATTCATTGGAAATTTTAATCTAATTTAAAAATTAAAGTGACTAGAGAGGAGAAAAATAAAGCACATGTCCTGTGCTAGAACACATATTTCTGTGTACTTCTAGCAAATCCTTCCAGTACAATCTCTTCCTTCCATCTCCTCTTAGTTCACTAGCATTTGTGTGTTGATAAATTGCTTGCAGTGCATCAAAATGTACATCTTGAATTGGTGAATGCAGCTTCTAGGATACTATTTTCTTTTTTGTTTTTCCCCCCATGACATATCAAAAGTAAGGAATTTACGTACTATGATTTGTCCTTTTGAACTTTGATAATCCTATCAGTGTTTATTAAAGTTTGTATCTGAACTAAAACTTGGTATTTATTTGGACTATGTGTATACTCAGAGACCAAGATCAACCTTATACTGGATCATCTTATCAATAATGAGGAATTAGGGGAAGAAAATAGAAGTAACCTGCATTCAGAAAACATCATTGGAGTGTATTCATGTCTGCAAAAGTCTTTCAACAGAAAGTAGGTAATTTTATAGGTAATAACAGAGGAGATTTCATTGTGTAACTGGGTGGAATTCAGCTTCCCATATGTCAACTTTACATGACAGATTATTAATACACTGCCACTCTCATCAGTAGATACCAACTGGCAGTGACTGCCCTTTCTGAATTTGAATTTCAAGAAGTTTATTCTTAAGTATTCTTGCTCTCTAATACACTTTCTTTCAGTGCATGCCATTCTCTTTATGCAGAAAATATACTTAGTTCTTGTGCCATAGAGATTGTAAAAAAATACATATAGTAGAATAGTAGCACACAAATCAACTTTACTCATTTTGCCATGCAGAAAATGAGGACTGGAGAAGATAGGGCTATTTTTGTACCTGGACATATGGGAAAGTTTATGGGAAATATTCCAGTGCATAGTAGAACTCAGACTTCTCTAAACAGAGAGACACATAATAAATTATGGGTTTTTCATACTTTAGACGTTTTTTACTTGCTTCCAAAACCATTGCAATCCCCTTTGCAAATCAATCCCAGTGAAAATCTCATAAAATTTCCATTAGCCTTAGAGATAGGTTACACACAGATATACTCTGTATAATGAAATATCAGATAATTCCTTCACATAGAATAGCTCTTTATGAAGTAAGGAGTGCAATTATTGTGTAATATGAACAGAAGGTTGTTTCTTTGAGGCCTACTTGGTTGCATATTTATGCACTTTGAGAAGATTTTCCTATGTCCTCTCTCTTCAAATTCCAAAATATTTAAGGTGAAATAGTATGATGAACATGCAGTGGCTAACATGTGCAAAAGGAACTTCTATGAGAACTGTCTTGGAAGAGAGCTAGAAAAAGCTTCCTCCCAAAATGAAACTCAGGCTACAAATATTCATTATTAATTAATTAATCTTAAGCTAACCAAAAGCATAGGTGCAAATGAACATATATTTTATTTTCTTTTTCTTTTTCTTTTTCTTTTTCTTTTTCTTTTTCTTTTTCTTTTTCTTTTTCTTTTTCTTTTTCTTTTTCTTTTTCTTTTTCTTTTTCTTTTTCTTTTTCTTTTTCTTTTTCTTTTTCTTTCTCTTTTTCTTTGTTTTTGCTTCTTTTATGCTTTTCCTTTTGCTTTTCCTTTTGCCCTTCTTTTCTCTTATGCTTTTCCTTTTGCTTTTCCTTATTTCAGGGACAGGATCATATGATAGAATTGTAAAAGAGCAAGATTGGGCCATTGTATCATTTGCAATTGCTTTACTTCTACGTGAAAAATAAATTTCTCTGTATTTTTAAGGCATTAAGTTCATATCAGCTCAGAGTAGCAGAGTTGATATGAACTTAATGCCTTAAAAATAAGTTCAATAAGTTCATTAAGTTCATATCAACAGTTCATATTAACTCTGCTACCCATAAGGAGATAATTGAAGTAACTTTCTTCCATCTACATCCCTTTCTAATTGTATGGAGATCTAGGATAGCAGTAATCTGGGAATGTTCAAGTTAATGTAATTTGTAGGAGTTGAGTGGAGGCATATATCCTTTAGAGGGGTTCTTTGATATTTTTACTGCTGCCTTTTAAAAGAAATTTAGAAGAGAGGAAGAATAGGAGGTGCTCCAACACAACGTGAAGCTCTCACCACCAAGTCTGAATACCATGCTATGGACAGGAACGTATTTCACCAGAACAGATGGCTCAAAGCCCCTGACATTGATATAGTTTTAGGGGGACATTCACAAGTTGGGGCAACCTACACAGTGTCTCATCACCTTCATCATAAAAAAAGTCTTGTTGATGTCCAGTCTAATTCATTATTTAATCTTCTAAGTTATTTAGAAAAAAATTAAACTAATCTTTCTAATTTCTACAAAGTTTCCTTTTTGTTATTCCTAGAAATTACATTTCTATATAGTTTTCCATAGGTATCAATCTTGACTTTATATTCTCCTTCCCCATGTATCTGAAAGTATGCCTAGTTTCTGGAGAAAAGCTGACTGAAAAATATGAAACATTTTGCTTTTCTTTTTAATTCCTTCCCTTTTGGCTGCCACTCTGCAGCCTCCTTTATACTTACCCAGTTCTAGACATTTTAAACATGGAATCTACCTTAAGTATCTTAAAGATCTATGACTACCATTACTGTATTTTTAAATGTATTTTTCCCCTCTAGTTTTAATACGGTAAAAAAATGCGGCAATCTCAGGAAATTTTCACCCTTTAGAAAAAATCCAATTCCTTCTTCAGATAGTGTTTGACACAGGTTTTTATCTGCAGTTTCAAAGAACAGTTATAACTATACTCATCCATTTTAATTAAATTTTCTGTTAAATTTCAGAAACCATGGGAGGAAAGTTACTGCTGTTTTAAACAAGTTCTTCTTTTTTCTTCATGGTTTGATTTGCCAGTCTCAGAAGAGGACAATATTTCTGTTTATGCAGAATTACCTTAGGGTTCAGTATGAGCAGGGAAAGAGTGGGGTAAGAGTGTCCAAATACCACTACATGCAGCTTACATATTTAAGCAATTCTTAATGTGCACACAAGACCGTAAATCGCCTATGAAAAATATCTAATACAAGATCTTGATTAACCTCAGTGCCTCATGTCATTTGGGAAGGACATGTAGCCTGGAAAAACCCACCAAAAAACCCCAAACCTCCTCCCTGTCACACCTAGCCAAAAAACAAAACAAAACAAAACAAAACAAAAAACAAACCCCCAAAAAAACCTGTGATAAGGTAGAAAAAATATTGTATCCGTTTTATCAATTTCACTCTTTTCTGCTGCCTGAACACGAGAGAGTTTAAACCAAAGGAAATGTACATTGGCATGACATGATCCAAGACAAGAAGCTGTTTCTGAAAGAGTATTACAGCTTGCAGCCTGAATCTTCCCCATCCACCAAAACCATGAATGTGATTTGGAATGATAGTGCAGAGATGACACAAAGGTTTCTTCCTAATGAGTTCCTTCATACCCAGCAGGATGTCTATCAGGTTTGCCTCTTTTTATTCCTTTTAATTAGCCATAAGGCTTATTTTCCTAGGTACTTTTGAACCAATTAGAACAAAAAAAAAAAAAATGGAATAGACATTGTGGAAAATGTACTAGATGGTATTTCTCCTGACCAGATGTTCATCCCATCATAAGACAGAAGACCACTCTCCTCCAGATTCTACTTTTAAGCACATGCTCTTCCTGGTGTTATGACCACTGTTTTCTTTCTCTCCTTCTTTGGGGTAGTTGAACTCTGATGCTTGAAGTTTTAGCTTTCATATTTTCATATGCTCTCAAGGCATCAAGCCAATATTCCATTTGCTAATCTTTTAAAACAAAAGCAAAGGAAAAGAAATGCTCTGTGTAAAAATTCTCTATGTTATGTCACGCCATCTCTGTGTCCTTTCCAACCAAAGCAATCTACTCATTCATTGAATAAGAGACACTGATAACTAATAACTTTGAATTGTGTTCTTGCTCTGTTGCTTGGTCTGTTCTGATTGATTGTTACTGCTCTCAGATCCTTTTCCTTATGAAAGGATTGACATCTTGGTGCTGTGGTGATGGCCCTCAAAAATATCTTGGTAGTTGGAGGAGTTTCACTTTGTTTCAGCCTAGCAAGCCAATCTGAAAATAAATGTCCAAAATACAGTACATGGATATAAGATGACACTTCAACTCTATAAGCCAATATTAGTCACTGTAGTAAGTGTGGATTTGGAAGGCAATTCACTGTTAAGGCAACACAGTAATATAAATCTTTTTAAGTGCAGATCTTGAGTATCATAATCTGATTCAGTCATAACCACACTGCCACAAGGCTGCAGTTATTTATCAGGAAAGAGTGATAGCAGAAGATTTGGCATGGTGACTTGTGCACCCAGCATGTTTGGTACCACAAACAGGGTGAAAAACAAATAACAGCTCCTTCAGCTCAGTAACAGCTGGTGGATGGCATTCTCCTCATTACAGACCATAAGGAATCTGCTGAAATGTGTGATGTATCACAGAATATTTGTCATGTCTATATCAAATGTACATATTCCTTAGTTAAGACATGGTCATTTTTACTACCCTTACCTTTTTGCAGTTCTTTAACCATATAGTATAGAACTATGGTAAATGCAGCAGCACGTTTCTTTTACTTTCTCTTACTTACGTCTCTATTTACTTTCTATTTACTTTCTCTTTCATACATGTCTCTAAATTTCTGTAATTACACATATATATATATATATATATATATCATCTGCAAACTTGCCGAAGGTGCACTTGATCCTACTGTCTATATCATTGATAAAAATAATTGGTAAAGGGCAATGCTCCGAAGACAGATCCCTGAAAGGGATTAAAAGTCATGAGCTTCCACACAGACATTGACCATAACTTCCTGGTTCCGCTCATCTAGCCACTTCCTTACCGAATAGTTCACCCTTCAAATCCACATCTGTCCAGTACGGAGACAAGAATGTCATGTGGAACTGTATTTAAGAACTTACAAAAGCTTAGGTAGACATGACATCAGTCAGTCTTCCTCTATTAACTCTTGTAGTCATTCCATCACAGAAGGCAACCAGGTCGGTCAGGTATAATTTGCCATTAGTGAAATGCCTGACTGTCTCATGACATCTCTTTGTTTTGCATGAGCCTTAGCATCCCTCCCATGAAGATTTATTCCATCATCTTCCCAGACACAGAGATAAGGCTCACTGGTCTGTTATTCCTCATCTTCCTTTCTCCCTTTTTTAGAAATAGGAGATGTGTTTCATTTCTCCCATCAGTAGAGACTCTGCCTGATCACCATGAGTTTTCGTATAACATGAATAATGCCTTGGCAATTACATCAACCACAAATCCCTCAGGATTCTGGGGTCCATGTCATCAGGCCCCATAAATTTGTGTTTATTCAGTTTCATCAATTGGTCAAACCTGCTTTTTCCTTGCCGTGGGAGGGACTTCACTCCTGTAAACCCCACCTAAAGCTGTTGAATATCAGTTGTACTTTCTGTAGAGAGCTTTTTAGCAACCATTTTCAGATCAATCATCTATTTTCTCATAGATGGTACTTTGTGGATGTAGAATGTTAATTATTATTAAGGATAAGTCTGCTTATAGTCAGCTTTTTAACCCTTTAAAGTCTTTGACCTCTAATCAACATGCAATTTTTCTCCAAACAAGATTGTGTTTGTAGAATATTTACAGAACAAACTTGAAAAGAATACTATTGGGAAAAATGACTTCAAATTCAGTGTGATTTCATAGAATAAATGACTAGTCAGGAAGCCATCACTCATTCTTAATTAAATTTCTTCATCTAGGGCATTTGCAGTTCTAGTCAGAGTTGCCAGGAATCCTATGCGTTTTGTGTCAAGTTTGGTAACATATGCCAGCATCTCACCATATTTTCTTAAATATGAAGTAAAACTCCTTAATACCTTAATTTTTATTCAATGAACTAGGAAGCCAAGATCTTAAAAGAAGGATGGATATAAAAATATTTAGGGCGTAATTGACTTTGGACTTCAAAGCTTTAAAATGGCATAGATACATCAAGGTTACAGCATCCTAGTCCTTTACACTGACATTACAATATTCCGTTGTATAGTATAAGTGAATTATTTACTTGCAGTTTGATCACATTCATCTGCTCTTGCTTATAATTTTACTGCTCCTGTGTTTACACATGACCTAGTTTTCTTTGCACTTACACCTACTGCAAGCATTTATAACAAAATAGGTTGAACACAAACTGGATTAAATATTTAAAGACACTCTTCATGGTACTCTTCTGCCCTATTTCACTAGTAAAAATGATCAGAGAATACATTAACCAGTCAGTGAATCTATTTTATTTTATGAGATATATGTGCAGCAGATATTTGCAGATTTAATAGTTTTTATATTATGACTTTAAAAGCACATCTTCATAAATAGAGATTAAGTAGAAATTATCTATACAGCTACAATTCTTGTAAAGAAAATGGTATTATTTTGTTTTCCTAGTCATTCACACTCTTGCAGTAGTTTGCCTAAGGCTACAGTTCATTCCATGTCTTTTCCTAATTTTTATTCTCTTAAATTAGATGATTGCTAATCTACTTTCAAGATTGGTCTGATTTTTCAACAGCAAAAGAGCAGATAAGCTAGTGCTCTAGAGTCCAGAGTGCTGTTACGGCTGTAGAGGAGTGCCAAAACTGACTGGATGAAAGCCCCACCACTGAACCTTGTTTTGCAGAGCTAGAGCAAGGGTAAAGACAAGAGGTGCATAAGGAACGCAAATGTGCTGAAGCCCTGGCTGCTGCTGCTGCTGCTGCTGCTGCTGCTGAGGGTGGGTGCCATTGTAACTCCACAGCAGTAGAGCGAGCAGGACTGAACAAGAGATGGCAGCAGCTCGAAAGGGATTGTGCCTGCAGTGGAAAGGAGAGGAAGGCAACTACGCTGTGGTACTAAGAAACTCTTGCTGTGATTTAAACTCTAACAGGAATTGTGTGTAGCAGGGGCAGTTGCGTTTGATTGATTCATGATGTACATGTAAACAAAGTGGAAATGTCTATAAACTTCTAATGTGAAGTAAGAAAACTCTCTCAAAATCAGACCAGCAGACTAGATAGATACTCTAGGGCCTGTTCAGGTAGACAGTCGAAGATTTCATCCTTTCCCAGGTACTGACTGTTGTAACATTGAAACATATCCAGTTACATTCTAACTCATCTTGCAAAAGCTACTCATATGTGAAAAATATTTTTGCACCTGAGAAAGCCTGAACTTATAAAGAAAAGGGTGGTGAAATATCATGTGACTAACATTACCATTTGGTTATGCTTTTGATGTTTATTTCTTTCAGTGTAATCTGGTATTTAATTTCCTAGAACAACTGATGCCTCAAGGAATTCAGATCCTCTCATTTCAGTGGCTGTTTTAATGAGACACTTCAACCTTCTTAAAAATATGTAGTCCAGTAAACTACTGTATAAGAAATATTCTATATTGATATTAGTATCAACATACTATTTTAAAGCTTCTTTTATTTTCTTGCATTTCTTTAATGTTGGTCTCGCAAAGTACTTCTAAGCATTACATAAGTGTAAATAAATATCTTGATCGAGTGGTAGCCTATTAAATAGTTGCTGCTTTATTTGTCTTTCTTTGAAGAAAACATTTTTCAGATAATAATTTATGATTTTTTTCTTCTGCTAATATGAACACTGAACCATAATACTATTTTCCTTTACTTCGTAAAATGATAATAGCCAATTTGAATTAGATCTTGAAATCTGATCAAATGGTCCAGATGTTCTAGCATGAACACTACAGTTTCTCTGTGATCCATGTCAGAAATGCAGCTGTCAACATTAAAGCACACCTGCCACCAGTTTTCTGTTAGCAAATTATTTTTCAGTTTTATTAGGAAGCATAGTAAATTGCCAGAACAATGCTTTGGTCTTACATTGAACCTTACAATATATTGCAGATTCACAATCCACAAATCAACACATTTAAGAAAGTTTATGTGGAAATAACCTTGAGTCTGTGAAGTCACATACTAAAAAAGTTTTGCTTCAAAATACTATTTGGAATATCTTCCGAATGTTGATCATTAGAACAAATGAAGATGCCAAGATTTGCCTAGGTCACCTATGGCCTGTTGTGATTGTACATATCTTTACCTCAAGCAGTACTAGAAGCAAGAGAAATCCATGGGTCATTATCATTCAAAGTAGGATGGGTATGTGATTGGACATTACAGCAGCATTCTGAAGGGAGATAGATTTATGGGTGTCAAAAAGCATTGAATAACTAAAATTCTAGATATTCTTTCACCCTCTGTCTTATCTGAACAATGGCTTCTGGTACAAGGTTTTAATCTGATACTCTGTATAGAGAATAGGTCTCTAAACCATGTAACTTTTTTTAAGATTCTGAGAAGGAGCTGAAGCATCGCACATTTTATAGGGGATCACAAGTTTTAAGACTTGAACTGTACTGTCCCAAATGAATGATTAGATGTTTATCTGCTGTACTACCTTGCTGGAGGCTTTATGGTTTAAAACAAACTACATTTGTCAGTTATGTAAGATTGTACAATCAAAAAGACCTTGATGCTTTTATCTCCTAAAATAAAAACCATTTTGCAGGGTGGTTTCTATCCCCCACCCCCAATCTTTTAAAGAACTCTTGTTGTTTATTTTTTTATTTGGTTTTTTTGCTTTTAAATTTTAGTACATAGTTTTTAAAAGCATGCAATAAATGCTCATTTGAGATCCTATTTCTAAAACAATATTTATTTGATTGTTGTCATGAGATGTCATTAGGCTTTTAGTCTTTTCTAGTCCTCTTTTGTTTATGTGCTTATAATTTCACTCATCATATTTTCCCATTCACACTTTCTTCTAACTTACTACAGAGATTTTGAATTATGTGAAATTGTCTGTGCTTGTAGTTGTAAAGAACTGTTCATTGAGAAAGGTCATAACTCTTGATGAAATATCTGAGCACTTGATTTGCAGAGAGCTTACTGATTTTACCCTTGAGACACCACCTTTATGGTATTCACAAATATGCTTTACATATTTGTGAATACCTTCTGCTCATTCTTCAGAAATAGTGTTAATACCTGTAATACAAACAGCAAAGTACTGTGGATGCAGACAGTTTCACTTTGCTTGCTTATAACACATTATGGAAAACTCAATTACTGTCTGAGACTTGTGTTTCACTAGGCAGATTTATATCTTACTAAATATAGAAAAGATTCTGTTTTACATCATCTGGCAAATTGTCATTTAACACTGAACAACCAAAAGCAAAAACTAGACTCCCTTTTAGGAAGCTGATCCTGCAGCTGGTCATTAGAAATTTTCACAGAATTTACCCCTCCTGGAGTATAGAAACTATAATGGATGATGAAATGTAGGCAGCTTCTGAGATACAATTCCCATACTGGGCCTTTTATGGCTAAGACCAAGTGAGAGGGCCCTATGACTGTCTAAAAACAGTCACATCACATTCAGATTAACATCACATAGGAAGGACAAAATATTATGTAGAGCTAAGACATTCATCAGCATGGTTTATTCTTTCTACCGTTCAGTGAGACCTAGCCCCATTGGCAATTTGACTGGCTCATGGGAAAACAACTTAAGGACAGTTGCTAGCACAGAGCAGTTATGGCTACATTTACACTTGTAAAGTGTTGTATGTATCACCATGAAACAGATTTAAAACAATATTGCGGACAGCATATATCAGTAAGGCCACTGAGGAATTAATCTTCTGCTGCACTATCAGCTTTTTATGCACCTGAATACAATAATTTTGTGTCAGAATACTTAACGACCTCTTTTACATATTGCAAGGGATTTCCTCTTCTGAGAACACACAGAATCTGGCAAATCTGTTTAAATTTCAAGTGTGATTTATACAGCCTCTCCTTTACCCAGCATATTGTGCAGTTTAGGATATTTCTTTCCCTTTTCATCCCCTATAAAATTATCACATATACATGACTGACATATATAAAATTAACCCAAAAGATTTAAAATAAATAACCTGAATTTACATTGTTACACATTCATACATATATGTTTATACACAGAAAGATAATATTGAGAGTTAGTAAGTAGCAAATATCTCAGCCACTTCCAAACACTACTAAAAAAACGTGCATTGATTTTCTAAGATAATTAAGGAATATTCAAAAACAGCTTGGAATGAAAGGAAGGAGAAACATTTTGTAGAATCCAGGGGCAAGAACTGTATATGATAGTGCCTGTGAAGGTCCATGTGGACATACAACCACAGTTTCCTTGCTGACATAATCCTAAGCAAAAGCCACTATATTATGTCTGGTGGACAAGACAGTAGCTAAGACAAATTTCCTTCCAGAGAACAGATTCAAACTGATTTAACAAATTGGGAACAGCTTATTTTACTGAGCGCAGAATTTGACACTTGCCTGATAAAATTTTCCTCAAGAACAAAGATATACAATGAAAATATTATTCAAGGAGTGGCAGCCTCTACTCAATTCTATGCTAATTCTATCTGAAAAGTTGGGGCAAAATAACTCATTAATGAAACTTTATTGTATCTTGTTAAGAATGATGAATTCACATATTCAAACAGAATTTCAAGGAAAGGAAAGTATATTATTTGGATTAGCATAGAATATTAGAAAGAGAGTTCTAAATAATTCATGAAATACTAACTGCATAAATTTTACTTCTGTATTTTAAAATTAGATGTAATTAAGAATGTTCTCAGAGGAAAAAAGATATAGTATGCTGCATATGCTGTTATAGATACTTAGCTGTTTTAGGAGCTTGAGATTTTTTGTATTAGGCTAGACATTAAACATAAATATACATCTTTGACTAGTATCTTTTTACCTGTCTCTGGTTTGTAAACATCGCAGTCATTATCCTGTTAGCTAGGAATAAATGCATCACAACAATGCATAACTATGAAATTCAAAACATTTACATTTTTATGTTCATTTCAGTCACCTGAATCTAAAAATAAAAAAGGAAAAAAAAGAGGAAAGAAAAAAAGAAAGGAAGGAAAACAAACTTCTAGTACTAACTGCCATTAGCTTTAATTTTATATTTATCCATAGGTTTTTTTGGGATATGGGCCATATGTTTTATTTTCCATAGGCCAAGGTCTTGATCAATCAAGAAATGGCAGGTTGACTCATGCAGTTACATAAAAGACAGTATTTTGGCATGTAGCCAACCCACTGAAGCAACTTTCCATGTGTTGATGGGAACCAGGAAAAGTAAAAACTATTTTGAAAAAGAGAAGGAAAAAATAATCACTCTGTTATTCAAGAGAAAAATTGCTAGAAAACTTGCTGTCTTTCCAAAGGAAAATGTTAGTTCAGAAATTTCTTACAGATTCATAGGGATTTTGCTTTAAATGTTCTCTAAAACTGTGTAATGGTTTAACCTCAATTGGAAATTAAGCACTATGCGACTACATTCTCACTCCCACCACCAGAATCACTCATGGTGGAGAGGAGAATCAGAAAGAATAGGTAAACCTCCTGATCTGGGAAAAGAATAAATTATTTTTTGAAAAAAAATAATAGCAATAAATAGCAATTTCAATGAAAATATGCAGCTAACAGTAAATAGTATTATATTAAAAATAATAATAGCAAAGTAACAATAAATTAATAGTAATAATTATAATAATAGCAAGAATGATAAAGAGAGGAAGAGAGAGTAACAAAACACAAGAGAAACAAGTGAGGCACTATAATGCTAGCTGATGCCCATCCCTGGACAGTGATTGTTCCCTTCCAGCCAACTTTCCCCTTTACATGTTGGGCCTGAAGTTCCAGGGTTTGGAATATCCCTTTGATCAGTTTCAGTCTCCTGTCCTGGTCATGCTCCCTCTCAGCTTTTTGTGTAGCTCCTCATTTTTAGAGCATGAGACTATAAAAAGAGTTTTTACCCTCTATGTACAGACTACATAGCAACAGTCAAAGCATCGGTGTATTATCGACATTATTCTCATCCAAGCAATACCAGTTTTTATCCTTTGAAGTACGATCTCCTTTTGCTAATGGTATAAAAACCTAATGCTGTAGGTTAGTTTGTTTAGACAGCAGTGAATGGTAAAGAAAACACTTAGGAACAGAGACTGATTACTTGCCAGTATGGCCTTAAAAATCTACTGAAATCGTTGCTTTTGTTGCTCAAAGCGCCAAATGCACTACAACTTTTACTAAACCTTTTCCATTCTACTGTTAATAATTCTAGACACAAGCTTTAAATTAACACTGAGTAATGGATTTTTTGCCAATATATGTTAATAATTGTGTATCCTACTTCAGAGGAAAATTCTCATTTTGACAACAAGCCTTCCATAAGTTTAGTACAAAACAGTTTCCAGAAAGTGTATTTTGTGCAATTTCCATCTGAAAAACAAATGTCTGACATTTAGCAGAGTGAAAACACACTCCACTCTGTTTCATAGCTTTTCAGCTCCTTTCTGACTTGACTGCAACCCAAAAAGGCAAAGACACAAGCAAACTTTTTTTTCTAGTAACAAGAAAGTTTTAATTGAAAACAAGTGTGCTAGGTTTGAACACAGCTTCAGCAGATTAGCAGTTAAATTAGAAGGGGCTTTTCGCTTAACTTCCAGTGTTGATATGTCACTGTGCCCTGTCACTCTGAAAAGCGATAGGGCTTTGTTATCAGTGCTGAGCACAGACAGCCTCCTGATGCAGAAGCAGAATAAAATAGGCTGCCAAGGTGATGAAGGCACCATGCACATGTTGCATCCTCCTGTGAAGGGAGATGTGGATGGGCTCTGTGGACACAATGCTCTGCTCAAACAGACTGATCACCTCCCAGGGCCTGGTTTCCTGATAAGTAACAAAAAAAAAAAAAAAAAAAAAAA
>VXAX01000815.1:484125-528499 GCA_013399835.1 Leptocoma aspasia
AAAAAAAAAAAAAAGAAAAAAGAAAAAATGAACTGGTGGAAAAACTGTTCATCTTAGATCAGTTCAAAGAGCATAAAGGAATTCAGAGACTGCAGCAGCATTTCTCAATAATAAATTATTCCTTGCATATTTGTTTATTATCCCTTTTTACAGCCAAAATATTTGTGGGATTAGTCATTGTTAAGAGTTCTGTATGGGTAGAAGTTCCAAGATTTAAGGGATGTTCATATCTTATATTGAGGTTTGAGATGGAAAAAGGGTTATGTGAATGTTATTTTCAACTTCCACGATTAAGAATTAATATTATTAATATTGAAGACACCTGTTATGTAGTTCCAGCCTGTACTGCTCTGACAGAAAACTTATTTGGTTACTTTTTTCTTTTTGTTGTCCCTTACCACAAGTAAGTACCTCTTCTTGGTCCTAAAATGGCAATCTACATATCAGCCATTTAATACTTGCTTCTGTCTAATCTTTTAAGACACCTATTTTAATATTGGCAACAAAATTTTTGTGGGTTCTTTTCCTAGCATGATATAACAAAGATGCTTAGTTTCTCATTTTTTACCTTACTTCTCAGCCAAAGCTGTGGAATACCAGAAGCAAGTATTTTATATCTGCACAGCAATGTTATGGATCTCCTTCCCTGGATGTGTGCCTAGCTGTGCCTTTTCGTGCAACATAAAATTTACATTTTGTCCTCATATGGTTCAAATCTCTGCGTATATGGAACAGAGGGCTCAGAGAGAATATGATTTTTTTTTTCAATTTCTCTCCTTTGCATTTATAGATATTTTCAAAATGAAGTAAAACCAAAATTCAAGATTAGGTTTAAGTGATCAAAATTTTTACTTTAAGCTATTAAATTTGCCTCATAAACTTTAGTGCTGCAACAAAGTGTTAATTGTAAAGCCATGTAATCCAGTAAATCTGAGATAAAAGATGTGGAATATGAATAAACTTTTCCTAGACAGAATGCATACTATTATCAGTAACTTGTAACATGCATATTACTTTACATGGCATTTTGTAGTTCCATTCTGACAAATTCTTTGTTATTGGATAATCTGCCAGGCAAAAATAGCAGTAGATGTGAAGTATATCCTGGTATGAGCTTTCTTTCAAGAAGAAAGTGATCCATAAAATATCCTGGCACTGGAAGATCTTCCCTTGAAGTTTACATCACAATGAACTGAGTCATAAAATTACAGAATATAATGTGTTGAAAGGGACTCGTCAGTATCATTGCGTCCAACTCCTGGCCCTAAACAGGATTCCAAAGAATCACACCCTGTGCCCAGGAGCACTGTCCAAATGCTTCTTGAGCTCTGTCAGGCTGGATCTTTGACCACTTCCCTAGGGATCCTCTTCAGCGCCCAACCCAATTTTTCACTCTCTGGGTGAAAAATTTAGACCACCCCAACTCAGCTGTTGGATAGAGTTTATGTTAATAAAGTCGCAGGCTTGGAGTGTTTTATACTCCACACATTTTGTTCATGTAGAAAGCTAAAATATAAAAATTTGAATATGTTATTTATTATGGCATGTCTTCATATTTTTCCTTTTACTTTGAAGGTGTTATGTTATTGAAAAAAACTCTCTTAAAAATTTTTGGCATTCTGGCTAAAGTGTAAATAGTACTACTGTTCTTTACAGAGATGTGCTTTGTTTTTTACTTACTGAATGGTTTTGGGTTTTTATTTCTTGTAAACTGTTTTAGAAAAAATATCAAACAAAATCAAGTTGCTGTGCTATATTTTTTAAGAAATTACAAGATTTTCTTGTATTTCTTATATTTATTTGCAAACTGTTAAATTACACTGATTGTAGACATAAGTAAATAACTTTTTTAACTGTAGTTTTTTCAAGCTTAAGCATTTGAAATTTAAACCTATAATTACAGTTAGTTTCATGAAAAAAGAAAGTTTCTAGTTTCATTATTAGATCTGGCTAGAAAAGTAAAACAGCATCACAACTGGAATAACATTTTTTCAAAATTTCTTAGATTTATTTAAGACCCTAACCTAGATGAAACTGAGAGACAGAAAATGATTGAGTGTCATTTTATGGGCATGATTTCATTTAGAGTCTTCACTAAATCAACTGATTTCAGTGTTTTTTATAGAGATGGAAAATCTAGAAGATAAATACACACATTTTGTTTCTCTTTTTCTCCCTTTCTGTTAAATATTTTTCACCATTCCATCTGGACTCTGAAAAAGCTTACAACAGTTCTCATTGTCAATGAATATACTAAGATGATGTCATTAATACTGGAAAGGATTTGCAAGTATATATGAACTAAATGAGATTGAGTTGGGCATGAAAAATTGTGTTGTATTAATTCTTGTTTAAAAAAAGTAGTTTTTTTCTATCTGAAGGTCATTGCATGCACTGTCAATCAATCAGAACACACAAAGCAACTATTAGATCAAAGGGGAGGATGTAATACTGCAATTCTTCAAT
Organism: Leptocoma aspasia; assembly: GCA_013399835.1. Lineage (NCBI taxonomy): Eukaryota > Metazoa > Chordata > Aves > Passeriformes > Nectariniidae > Leptocoma > Leptocoma aspasia. The sequence goes on from VXAX01000815.1 coordinate 486,592, forward strand.
TCAGTGAGAAACAGAATTGAGCACTGTGGGAAGAGTAGCAGGAAATATACTTTTGCAGCAGAACAGAAGCAATTTGAATCTTTGTTTGCTTTCTTACTAATTGAAAAGCAGACTATAAAAGAACCCAGAGGTTATAATTAAAAATTATTTGGTAGCTTGAAGCTTGAGGAAGATGAAATACACAAATAAATACAATACCTCATTTTTGTTCATGGTAGAGGATTGGGAGGGGTTGGTTCTCCATTTCCTTTAAATTCGAAATGCAATTTCTCTACGGTCAATGTTTTTAGACAACCAATTTTGCAATATTTTAAAAGTGAAATTCGTTGCAGTACTTCCCAGCTTTGACATGAAGAACATTTAAAATATTAGATGTTTATCTTGGAAAATTTCTGAGATATTGATCTACTTCTATTTAATACAGTCCTTAATTCAGGATTTATTTATTTATTTATTTTACTGCAGTTTTATAGGCATACATGGTAATTTTACACTTTTAAATAAAAGGAATTCAGTGAGTATCAGAGAGGAAGACTGCAGACTTGTCTTGTGCTGGTTATTTTTATAGAATGTATGGACATGCATACAAGAAGAAGGTGTCTGAGGCTGTTTGCCACTTCTGATATCGTCTACTGCAACTCCCTGTTCAGAACAGGGATAGGTAAAACATGTTGGTCAGGAAATGTTCTGGAGAGGTTTCAATACCTCTAAGAATGGAGGCTACATGCCCGCTCTGGACAACCTCTGCCATGCTGACCATGTTCACAAGAAAAATATCTTTCTTATATTCAGATAGAACTTCAGAACTTCCAGGTTTTGCCCATTGCCTCAGCCACTCTGCAGTTCTGGAAAGTGCTTACTAAAGCTTCAATATCCCATTATTAATAAGATATCTGTGCCCTTGTGAAGCTATTCAGGACACAGTTTCCCACATCGTGTCTACAAGAGTGCACTGTGGATTCGGGTTGATCTTACTATCCACCAGGACATCTAGGATTTTTATCATCAGATGAAAAAAAATCTTTAATATTCCGTGTAATGTAAATTTTTACATTTCTTGCCAGAAGAGGAAGACTCCAGGATTAATGACTGCAGGATTACACTGCAGGTATCATCACTAGGACTAAAACAAAACACTTCCGAGGTGTGACTGAGATACTGTCAATAAGCTTCATCTGAATTTGCATTTTCTCTACTTACACTTTATGCTTCTCTCACATGGAAGCTGGTATTTTACTGTTGTACCTCATCCATTTCACTTCTTTATTTTTCTGGCACTGAATGACGTACACAGAAAAAAGATGCATCTAGGAATAACTTTCCAGGATTTCACATTCCCTGTTCATAGTGTTAATAAGAATTGAAGTAGCAATCAATAACAACGTCAAACCGATTTTTCTAGTGACTTAATGTGAGTGACCCACCCCAGTGATTTTAACCTTCTGGAAATCCAAAGTTCTATGCACATTTAAAAACAATAGTCAGCTATGTCTACAGAAAAATTAAAATAATAAATATATTTAATTAAAGTTTTGTGGAGCTCTTACATGATCATATGCAAGTGAATGTAATTGTAGCTGTTTGGAATGCACTGAAAGCTTGACAATATGTCTCAGAACATCACACTGTTTAAGAAAATATTCATAAATAGATCCTAGAATATCATTCATATTTTCTGAGCATATATGCAATGTTATTTGCACAGGGTTTTACCGTTTATATTATCAGGGACCAAACAAGCAATTGAATAAAATCTGTCAAGTTATAATGTTGTGTTTAACATGAATGCAGATCCAACCCTCCCAGCAAGAAATTAGTTGTAATATCATGCTGTAAGTTTTCACAATACAGAGGACTGCTTATTCAGATTTCCATTTTTAAAAGAGACAGCTAGAATACAATCATATCTATATTAATTTATCATTTCATATGACAAAGCCTATGTCAACAACCTTAAAAAGCAGATTTCTAAGGGCAATATAGAAGTTCTACAAAATATTTAGTAGAATTACTATAAACTGTATAATACTGCTAAAGTGGTAACTGTATTCAAACATCTGTACATGACTATATGTTTTGACTATGTGTTGACTATGTGTTTTTCAAACTCCAGTTTTTGGCTTAAGATGCAGTGTGCTGTGGGATAAATTACCCTCAGAATCCACTCATTTGGATTATTTGGCAAGTAGACCTAAAATTTCCACTTCATTCTGTCAAAAAAAATGTAATACAGGGAAAATGGTATCTTGAACAATCAAATTCCTTGAGTAATATTATTATACATTGATATGTTTTAATATTTAACAAAAATTGTATAAAGGATTACTTGTATATGCTTTTCTTTTACTGTGAGTTGATAGGGATGTAATCTAATATGAATATAGGAAAAACACTGAGTTTTTGTGCCTTACTTATTTTTACTTTTGTTATTAGTGTTACTGGATGTTTTTTCTTATTTGCATCAATTAATTTACACTAGAAAGCATGTATTGCAGTAAGTTGCACTTTGAATTTCTCATTAAAATCTTTTCTACAGCACCAACATTACTAAGAATTCTAATTTGAGTTAATGATTTAGATCATTAGGGAAGAAAAAAAGAAAAAAAAAGTAAACCCTATATTTTTCATTCTAAAAACACAGCATAAGATTATCATGGTCCCAAACTGTTCTGATTACCTAAAAGCAAATGTATTAGAAACTGTATCTAGTACAGTAAACTTGTAATACTCCTTGGGCATGTAAACAGCTTTGTTAAAGGATTAAAGAACTTCTGACATAAAAACAAATTTAAAAAAAACCCCAGATTTTGACCTTTAATATTGCTGCTAGCATTTTATTAAAAATGAAGCACAAATATAGGATGATTCAGTGTCATCTTTCTCTTGGTTTTAATTGTTCATGCTTTTGTTTTGCAATATAGATTTCATTAGTAAAAAGTATGTTGGCCTATAGAACTAGGTTTCATGTTTGTTGGTTTGGTTTTTTGTTGTTGTTGATTGGTTGGTTGGTTTTTGGTTTTTTGTAAACATTTCTTATTCCCTAAGTAGAAAGCCCATAAAAAGTTAACAGTAAAGCAATTGTTTATAGTAAAAATAAAATACTAATTAGTTTTTAATTTTAAAAAGTAATGTAAAAACACATTATATGTCTATTTCATTCATGACTGTTCTGCAGGCTTTCCACAAGTCTTCCATGAGAAGTAAAACCAAATTTGTATTCTTACACAGGACCCCAGCCTACCTTAAGTTTTGGAAGTCCTCTGTCAGTAATAACTTTAAAAGTGGCTATAGTCAAATGAAGTACCAAAACTATTGCAAGTGTCTCTCTCTCTGGTTAATAAATTTAGTTAGATTTAGTGGGCAGCTGACACTTAAAATCTGTCCCAGTTCTGAGATACGTTGTTTCTTATAGAAGACGTATTGATGAGATCAATATCGTGTGCTAGACCAATACCCAGCAACTCTCACTTCCTCCTCTCAACAGGGTAAGGGAAAAAACTAAGGTGGAGAAACTTGTGGGATGGGACAAGGACAGGGAGGCCACTTACCAGCTACCTTCAAGGGCAGCACCATCTAAAGATTCTGGGAAAATTAAGGTAATCTATAGTTAATTAAAAAAACCCAACAACAAAGATAAAAACACCTTCCCCCACACTCCTTTCTTTTTTCCAGGCTCAGCTTAATTTCTGACTCCTCCACCTAATGTCACCTGAGTGAGGGATGGGAAGTGGATGTTGCAATTAGTTCATAAGAGTTCCTCTATGCGGCTCCTTACTCCTCAGTCTTTTTCCCTGCTCCAGGATTGGTCCCTCAAACACCAGAATACCTGCAGCTATGTGGACTCTTCTATTCTTCCCTGTAACCCCTTGCTTCCAGCACCTGAGCACCTGCACATGTACTAAGGCTTTGTGTTTACTGACATACACAGTGGGAAAATTTTCGCAAAAACTTGATTCCTCTGAATCTTCCTTACTAGGGAGTATCAGCAGCAGGATACCTACAACACTACTGTAGTGCCAAACCAGAAGGGCATACTCTGTGAACAGCCCTTGTGAGGGCTGACTTCCTTGTCTGTAAAGACTCTCCTTCACATGCTAATAAAGGCTTACATATATTCTAAGAGGTACTATTTAGGGCATATATATGTCACAAAATAGTACTAGCATAAAGATTTTATGTAGTGTTTGTAAAGAGAGTTCCCTTTGTAGGCCAGTTTTTACTCATTGAAGAGAAGAGGCATGTATCATACTCATGTCCTAAATATTTATTACCTCATGACAAGTCATAAGAATTTATAACCTCATGGTTACCCATTACATATTTTTCTTCCATACTTCCTTAATGTGTAATCTCTCAATCCCACACAGCAAAACCGCTCTCTCCTGGTGCTGCCAATGGAACATGTTTTGGGACATCTGGAGAAACCTCTTTCTTTTTACCTGATTCTCGTTTCGTGAATGACTAGAATTGCAAACAATTTCTTTAACAGTTCATTTGTGGAATGGTTCTTGGCAGAGGTTGGAATCAAAACACTGACAGTGACAAAAAGTTGTGTATTATTATAATATGGTATCATTTCCCACTATTTAATTAAGATAAAGCTAAAAGGGAGCTACAACTTCCCATTAAGTTCTGTTATATATTTTGGCACCTTATTTATGTATAATATATGCATATATATATATATGTGTATGTGTGTGTGTATAGCATATTTTTGTGCATTACATTAACGCATATTACCTTGTACCACTACTCAAAAATAAATAAATAATTTAAAATAAAAATATTGAAGGCTTACCAGCAAAGTTCAAACACAGGATTTGATGAAAATATTTTACTTGACCAATAGAAATAAGAATTTAGCAGTATATGTCTTGCCTTTTAGTTTAATACAAAATTTCAAGGAAGTTACATCTACTTTCATAAAGTATACTGAGTAAGGGCTTATATCTGTCTGAGATAATGTAACAATGGAAATAACTGTGGTATTCACAATTTACATGTGTCATTTCTCTGCCTCACTCTCTGTGTTCTTATTCTTTTTGATAGTGACATAACCTGTAGGTTTCTTTATGTATCATAGCTGTAATGAATCAGAACAGATTAGGAGCTTTGGAATACATGTGTTCCTCAGTGGACTGAGAAAGCCTCTCATTACACTTTGTGGTTTTTTTTTTGTTTTGTTTAATTAGTAATTACAGTGTGCTTGAGTTTTGCTACTATGAAATATTTTAGCAGGCACAGAATCTACAGCTGTTAAATGTGTGTAGTAGGTCTTCATTTATGCATATGCTTTGGGAAGTTCTATGAGTGTAATTTAAAAATAATTTTACATTGACAGAAATCAGTGAGGGTATTTACTTAATAAAGTTTTACTAGTTTCCAATACTTTTTTCCTGTGAGGAAAAATAATATCAAAATATCTCCAAAAATTTTATACCCCTGATATTATATAGTGAACTTTTTATCAAGTGATATTTAGGGCCCATACCCCAATATCAAGACAGTGGTAATGTATTCACTCTGCTAAAAATATTTCCTTCTCTTCATTACCTCTGTCTCATACTTGACTCAGTGTCACAACTTGTCTCAAGCTGCTGGGAGCATTAAAATTTCTAGCAGATGCCATTGGTAATGTCAGCATATGGATTGGTTCTAGCATACATGCCACAGTTTTTACACTGTTGAACCATGTATATATATATTTACATTAGCTTGAGCTCTTTATTTGTATATGCATGCAATTCTTTGTTTATTTATCCTTTATCTATCAACATATTTTTCAGACATAATTGGTTTCTCTGTTTCACATACAGTATCTTCCCTAGAGTAATCTTCAATCTCAGTAAGCACAAAACCAGTAGGAAGCAAATTGTACCCTAGGATGCTCAACCATCTTTTCTACTGAAGTCATTAGCATCCCTAAGTGATAAGTCATCAAGGGAAGAATTTCACCCCAATTGTTTATGTCACAAGTCACTATCTTTTCAAGCAGAAATCATTAGAGGAACTTAGCCTATTTTTTCTTGGAATCAGAATTCCCTGAGCTACTTTAAAGATTTAGGGTGCATAAAGAATATGACGTTGACATTTGAGGGAACTTCTGGAAAGCAAAATTACCTTGCAGAAATCAAGGTTTATTATTTCCATGAGCCCTACAATTCTGGGAAAATACTCAGCTAGGCAAATATATACATATATATATATATGTTTCATGACATTAGTACTGAGGTACATGAAATTCGGAATAAGCTATATACTTAAAATAGTCTTCCTGCTTTGCAGTTACACAAGAACAGAAAACTGAGGAAACTTGAATTTGAGCTGGGTTGGGAAGAAAAGTCACTTTCCTTCTTGTTAATAAAGGATGACTACAGGCAAGGATTCACTTTCTTCATTGCTGTTCCTCTGTTACCCTCAACTACTGTCCAAATGAAGGACAGAGTAAAGAAGAAATTAAAGAAAAGCCAAACATGATCACTAGGAAAAAATGTGATTTAAATAGCACCATCAAAATCTGAGATGCAGAAAACTAAAGATGTGGATTATAATTTGGTGGAACAGAGAAGTATGAGGGCTAGTACAGAAGAAACAAAGCATTATATAATGCAGGAAGAAGATAGAAGTTTCAAAGAGAGAAGGAAATTAGCAGTAATATAGGAGACTGATAGGAACAAAAGAAAAGTGGCAATTGATTTACTCAGCTAAAATGAAATCTGGATAGAGAACAGGAGAAAGGCAGGGGAAAATAGCAATCAGTTAGGAATACTATTGCATCTCCTGAAATCTGAGGATGTTTATTTTTTTCACACATATGGCTTTCTTCTCAGAATACCCTTTATGAATAACACAAGTCCATATGCCATCACAGGAGTGAAAGAAGTAGCAAAGGAGAATAGGAAGGGAAAAGTGACTTTGGAGAAGGGTAGAAACATACGTTAGCTGTTCCAGCTAAAGGTAAGAAGGGTAAATCTGAGAGGTGTATGGGAAGAAGAAATAGAAAAAGGAGTATCCAAACTTAAAGGGAGTTGATACTGTTGACTTTTGCTGTAAAAAAGACCATAAAGCCAAGCAACAAGGATGTTTTTAATGAGTGCAGACAGCTCTTTCATAAGCAATTTTAGAGCAGAAGAGTGAAAAGGGAAGTTGTGTGCATGAAAAGATAGTTTGAAAAGTTGGACAACACATAATCTAGGACAGAACTACAAGGTAGTGTGGAATAAAAAAAAGAATTATGCATCTTTGGAGGTGTCTTTCTCTTTCAGATAATCTATCTGAAACTGATGGTAGCTTTAGGTCTATACTTGTCTTGAGCAATAAACAAAGTCAGCAAGGGAAAAGGAATTGAGTTTCACATGTTAAAAGAGAAGTGATGAGGGACAAGGAAAGGAAGATATAGTTTGGCCTCATATTTTGGGGCTTTTCATATGCTGCAGTAAACTTCCTCTGAACATTTCTTTAACGCTGTTTAAAATTCACTGTAATTTATTTCCACTCAGCATGTTTTCTGATTGCAATTATCTCTTTATTCTTATCTTTCACTACAAATCTTAATGGCAGTTGTGATTAGGAGTCTGCTGCTTATTGATTACGTTGATATGTGCATAGCAAGTTATTTATGTACTTAATTTAAATTAATTTTATTTGCGGGGTTGAAACAGATGTTTTGCAGTTGTGATTTCCCACTGACTGTTCAATGAAGTGTCACTTACATTAAGCTTTTTTCTTTCCAGAAGCTTTTATTTAGTTTGCCTTTATGTTTCTGATCAGGACTGCATGAGAAAATTACTTTCATAACTAACACAAGTAGACATTATGAGGTTTATGGTTCATTCTCTCCCTATTGGATATGTACTGTACTTTGTTACTAAGCTCATTGAAAATCTTTCTGGCTTTGTTTATGGATACTTTTTACATGACTTCAGATACTGAGTGAGCAGTAAATCACAGTAGCCTTGGATGCCACATATGTGAGTGCATGTGTGCATGTGAAAATAAAGTGTTTCAGCTAATCATTTAGAGGACTGAGGTATGTGTGAGTGTTCTTTAAATCATGCTACAAGGCAACACTAATGACTAACATTATCTATGTAGACCTCTAAAGGTCATCTATATTCATATATAGATATGAAGCTTTTTCTTTCTTATTATACAGTCAGCACTTCATGTCCTGCTTTCTAAAGGAGAGTAAAATAATTCTGTAAATGAGAATAAAACCAACACAATCCATGGCAAAGGGCTTGGAAGGTCTTTGCAATTGTTTTTGTCTGCATAGCTGGTACTCTTTTGACTTTCAGTCATGACATGACATTTTGACATTGCCAAATATCTTTTTATTGCTTTTGTGAAGAATAAGAGATTTAAATATCACTATGGACATAGTCTATGTAAAAATTATAATTAAATCTGAAACCCCTCTTTTTACCTACAATCCTGAAACTGTGACACCAAGAGAATGTCCTTACATTCTCTTTGCTTTTTGGTCTTCTTTTTAAAAACTGATAAATCTGGTAAAGATGCTATCTACACCCTTAAAATTTCCTCGTAATGGCACAATGGCTAGATTTATTTGTTCCCCAGTATAAAATTATGTGTTATTAAACACTGTGGATTTACTGTTCACTATTTTGCAATGAAGGTTCTAGAGAATAGTTAACTTTTCCATTGAGTGTGGTAGCTGTAATGTATTTTGCAAACAACAAGATTCATTAGAACATGTTTACCTTGGTCTTGCACAAGGAGGCGGAAATGCAAATCTTGGATCATATGGGTTCAATTTCCTGTACCAAGACAGTCCCTGGCAGTTATAATGTTCACTTTTAGGTTTCATATACTCTGTTTTGCAGTAGTTTTAGTTCCTTGTTGAATCTTCTGTGTCACTTTATATCTTGAAAAGTCTTTAGCCATTTTCTCTATTGCTGCATAATGGAAAATAAATCAGGGACTGAGGATCTTGTTGTTTTAAGTGATGATAACCAGTCTCCCATATAGCAAATGCATGATCACTAGTTTGAGACTTTTATTCCTAATGCTACTACTTTTAGAAAAGTCATTTTTATTGAGGTTTTTATTTGGTTTTGAGTTTGGTTTTTTTAAATATAAATCTGTTATTTCGAAAACAAGAAAGTAGAAATTAAGTATTGTAGACCTCTTAAAAGGGATTGATGGGAATACATAGTTATAAATACTGTGTTTAGAATTTGTATGACCATCATATTTGCTTGAAATTTGGTTTGTTTCACACAGATTGATTTCATATTGTTTGAATTGAAAAAAAAAATAATTAAGAATCATAAAAATTAGCCTACTTTATAAAAGATGCAAGTGGAGCATAAGCTCTTTACAATTGGAGAAATAGCCTTTCTTTGTCTTTTAAGATCATCACCTCTTTTTCCTTCTCTACTCCCCCAGGATGCTGTGCAGAGTAGTTTTCATCTGTAATTAGGATTTTCCTAGGCCAGAAAAAAACCTATAAGCTTCACAGACATGATGCTTTGTTGTATCCTTGTTGGAGATAGTGCAATCATTTTTCCATGTAAGACAGGGGCAACTCAAGACATTTGCATTATACTGGAATATTTTCAAACATATTACAAAATGAAGATCAAAGCACTTTGACTGCTAAAACATTCAGCAGCTCTTGGAAAGAGAAGCCATTCACTGTCAGCCTAAAAAAACTGGGTAATTATCTGAATCTTACAATATATGTTTAATGTCAACATGTTACTTGTTATGCTTTCTGACTCTTTTTCAGGGTATCTAGAAGGAACTACTTGACTGCTTAGTTTCTTTTATACCTATCATTATACTATCAGATAGCACATAAATTACTTGTAAAAATATGTTTTTCTACCTCTGTGTGCATGCATATGCATTCAAGAACTAATTGTGCAGACTTTTTGTTCCTACTTTGCAGGTTCTGTTAGTCTGCAATAAAGCTGGGGAATGCAAGGGGTTTTGGGGGTATTTTTGCAACAATAGTTACATTGATTATAAATGTTAAATGAACTATTCCTTTAAAGGGGATGGGAGCAAGGGGGCTGAGCAGGGAGTTATTTGTTTTATATGCAGTCTAACATTCAAGATTCTGGAAAAGCCTGTGGTACTAATAGGCTTAATTGTGGCAGGTCATACAAAATTTTTTTAGGCTAACCTACATAAAAAGAAACGTACTAATATTTAAACGGAGTCACACATATTCTTACAGTCTGTGACTTAACCTTGGTTCATCCTGCCCATCCTACAAGAGTAGACTCTAGGGAACGCAGAAAGTTCCAAATTTCAGGAGACAGGAATGTGTGCCTCTAGGGTTTTTAATGACCCATCATAAATTGCACTGAACTGGCCGGTCCTTCAAAAGAGCAATGCTGGAGTTGAGAAAGAAAAAGCAATCAGAGGTTTGAATTTTTAAAAAAATGTTAAGATAGTAAGAGTAGTTTTGAACTTCATCAACTGGAATTCTTTTCTTCAAGTACTGAAGAAAGAAAATTTTGGGGTATTGTGTTCTATTTCCTTACCTCTGTCCACTATTCAAAAATACTGGCAAACACAAATAACTCCAGTCAGCCACAGAGTGTGCAGTTATCATGCTGCGAATTAAAAATAGGAAAGCTGATCTTTTGCTACTTACATACATAGTGGAATCTTGAATACTGCCTTAAAAGGCTTAGACAAAGCTGTGCACAGCAATTGTACTTATCTTTGTACTGCCAGAGGATTCTTAGGTGAGGTGCTGCCATGTTCCCATTTATTCTAATACTGTAATTACTGTAGAATTTAGATCAACTGTAGTAATTACGTGCGTGTAAAGCGTCCTTTGGCAGCTTTGACAATGGGATTCACTACAGAGAGTCTAACCTTCACAGCTGACAGAAACTTAACCATTCCATAGAACTTCTAATACCAGTATCACTATAATTACCTTGCTAAAACAGGCAAATAATTTTGTGAAAGTAATGAATATCAAGAAAAAGACAGAGTTTCTGAGTGTTGATGTAAAACCAATTTTAAATTATTATCTCAATAAGGTTTTAAATCTTTAACAATATTATATTTAATTTTAACTCTTAGTCTTCTATGTTTGTCAAGCGAGGTAATTTATTATGGCAAAGTGTAAATGTTTTGAACTGAAAATATAGCAGAAAAGTAAGTTGCTGACAGTCTGATTTGTTTCAAACTGTTGAAGATATATTTTCCCAATAGTTTCTAGCCAAGAGCTATGCAAATATAAATTGATATTCAAATAAACAGCATAAAAAATTTTATTAATGTACAGTGCCCTCCTAGATATTAATTGCTGCAGTACAACTTCTGATTTGTATGAATCAGTTTTTATTGTCGTTTATTAGCAATCAACTATGATTATTTGGCTCTAGTGTTAGCAAACTATAATTCATCATCCTCCTATCTTTTATTTATGAGACAATGTCAAACGAAAGAAACAAATTATGCATTGTTATTGTTTGGAAGCGCTCTGCACTCTACAGCATATTAACTTTGCCATGAAGCGTCAGTATTCAATGTTCTGCTCTGACTACCATGTACATCCAATCTGCCTTCATCTCCCACAGTGGAGAAAGTTGACTTTTCAGTGGAGTCTCACTCCTGTGAGTCCAGAAACAGTTCTGAAAAAACCTTGACCCGTTGAAGTCAGTGGGAGAATTGCCATTTATATCAGAGAAGCCAAGATCTTATGCCTTCTGTTCTCTGTGTTGATACTTTTGTTGACACCTGTGCTAAGCAAATAGGAAGCAGAAGAGAATAGACTCCTTCTGTTCATCCTTCTCTCATGGGGAATAATATTCAGTACAAAGAAAATATTTGAATATTTTGAAATGGAATCGTTTAAATCCTACTTAGTCCACTTGTGCAACAGTCATCCTAAAGTAAAATATTTTAAGAAAGGGAAAATGCCAGTAAGGTAGTCTCTTATGTCATTATATCTGTTACTGAGGAATAGTTACAACTACTAGAAAACCTGGGCATTTTTCTTCTAGATTTCTAGAATTCTTATAATGATAGTTCTGTTTAATTATCAGATTCATACTAATTTAGTATGGAAATTACATATATTTACAACAAAAAGCAGTTGCAAAGCAAATGAAACAAAACAATAAATGGAATTAAGGAAAGCAAAGGTAAGCATATACTTCATATATAGTATGCAAAAGCATTCTGTACCACTAGAAGTTATATTTTATGCCTGACTATTAGTGGCTCCAGCATGGCATTACTGTATAATAGTCTAATTGTCAGCCTCATAGAAGACCCCCCATTTCATATTAAAAATAGCTTTAAAACAACTTTCTTCCATCCTTAGTGTAAAAAATCTACTCATATTATTGTGAAAAATACTTTATATATTAATATTATCATATTATTGTTAATCATAATATTACTGTGTATATGGAGTTCTGACTAAGTTAGTTGTAATGGACAAAAATTTAATAGGAGAAATATACCTTAGAACTAGCAATTGAACACTACATGATGTTTTCATTTTAATATATTTTTTATGGTGAAATAGCTTGTTTGATAGATCTTATCACTTGACTCAGATAAAATTTGTGTTTTAACTTTGCTCATACTATTTATTTTCAAAACCTACTAATGTGTCTTAATAATAGCATGATTTCAAGAAAAAAACCATTAAATGAGATAGCTATAAACCTTTTTCACATTACTTGTGTTTTGTAGAACTCCTCACTCTAAAACTTGTCTGAGCGTACAGGCCAAAGCAGGGAGATATGAATTTTCTAATTAAAAGCACCATGAGACATATGTAAGATTCATTATATAAATAGTATATGAAACAGAGAATGCACTGGTTCTGCATTTTCACTTTCTTTTGTTTGTGTTGTCACAATACAGTATCTATTTGCAATCATGAATGCTACTTCCTGAATCATACATTCTTGCTCCAAATAGGCCTCACACACAGCAGTATTATTAGAGCTAAATTTGGGCATGCAATACAGGAAATTCAGTTAAGATTTTCTGAAATTTAAAGCACAAAGAGAATGTGAGCCATAAAAGCCTTGTGGATTAAGATTATCCTGCTTTTCAGTTGAATGATGCATCCCTTAATGATCTAAGGTTTTTGATCATATATATCTCTCATGGTCCTTCTGAATCCTGTCCTGCCTCTTTCCCACCTTCACCTAGAAAGCATTGTTTCTTTTGAAGATCACTGTCAAAACTTCTACTTACAGTGATTGCATTAGCCACACTTTGCATGAAACACAAAGGTCACACGGAGAGGCTGAGGGACGGACCTCTGGTGTACTAAATAGAAAGGGTTTCTGGAGTTCTGCTCTGGCAGTAGAGACAGTGGCTTGCCAGTCAGCAGGCACTGTCAGTAACTCCAGGTTGCATTTGTAATGTCACAAGCACTGTGCTTGTCATGTGAAATTATTAGTGACAGTTGATGAGAAACCTGAAGTGGTGAAATGATTGAAAGCACACCGGTGATCATATTATCAATAAAAATTAAAATTGCCTGTCTCAACTGACTTTTTCTGCTGTCATGTACTGTGCACCATTTCCATGGTAATAAAACATTAATGCCGCTTATGTTAGCTTTAGATAATGTATTCCCCTCAGGTGTATGCTTTTTATCATCATCCATTTTACTGTATGAATGCTGACGTTGTAGGTGATTGCAGATGTGCCATAATCCTTGGTTTCCACAAATAGTCTCTCCCTTCCCACTCCTGCTACTCAGGTATTTATAGCTCTGTCACAAAGCCATTAATTGAATGGTGTAGATGTCACTATATTCAGTTTCTTTGAAAAGACTTAGTAGATGAATTGATAAAGACAAAAATAATATGAAAGGCTTATCTAATATAGAACATTCATTCCTAGACTTCAGTTCTTTCTAACTAATGTATTTTTTATTGACCATGCAATTGAAATGCACTTTTTCAGAATGTTTATTTAGAAGTTAGTAGGAAGACTAAATATTTAAAATAGCCAACACTTTATGATACATACCTTTTTATTTTTAAAAATATGTTGATTAAACTCACCATTGATGACACTGTTCTGACTGTCCTGAGTCACCTCCCTGTCCTCTGTATGCCTTTGTACACCTTCTTGAGGATCTGTTCCATGATAATTCTACAGAGAGGGATGAGCTGACAGGTCAGAAGTGCCAATAGTCCTGCTTTCTACTTTTTTTAGAAGACGGGTACAATGTTTCCCCTTCTCCAGTCACCTGGGACTTCACCAGACTGTCATACTTTTCAAATATCATGGAGGCTGTTTTGTCAACTATATGAACCAATCCCCTCAGGTATCTGGGATGCATTTCATCTTGTCCCATAGGCTGACAAACTTTCAGGTTCCTCAGATAGTCATGAACCTAATCTTTTCTTATAGTGGGAGGACTTTAGCTCCTCCAGTCCTTGTCTTGTGGTCAACCTATTTGAGAGGTGTGGGAGGAGACATTAGCTTCTGTAAGCTGCCATTGAAGAGAGGTGAAATAGTTTTGCCTTCTCATCCATTTTGACTCACTGGCTAGCCTTTTTTTATCTATTTCTGGCTGACATACCTGTAGAAATCTTTCTTCTTATTCTTTGGTTCCCTTGCCCATTTCAGCTCCAGATTTGCCTTGGCCTTCCTGATTCCATCCTTATACAACCAGACTGAATCCCCGTACTCTTCCCGGGATTCCTGTTCATGATTCCACTGCCTGTGCATTTGGTTCCACCAGTTTGACCAGAAGTTCCTTTCTCACAGCCACGTCAGTCTCCTTCCTTTCTTGCCCAAGTTTTTTTTCCTGTGCATAGCTAATTCTTGTGTTCTAGCTACCTCTTTGTTGCTGAGGGTAGTTTTCCAGGGTGGTCCTTCTGACTAAGTCCTTGAAGAGCTGGAATTTTTCTTTCCTGATGTTCAGGATATTTATTTTATTCTTCACCTGACACATATCCCTCAGGACTGCAAACTCCACGTCACTTCAGATCAGGCTGCCTCCCAGTCTTGACTTCTCCAATTAACTTGTACATTGGTGACCACTAGATCCAGTATTGTGTCCCGTCTGGTGAGTATGTTTACTATCTGGAATAGTACTTAAGAATTTATCCTCCATGAGTTCTGGGAGTCTCCTAGATTTCCTACTCCTGCCATGCTACAATCTCAGCAGATGTCAGGGTGGTTGAAGTTCCCCCACAGGATGACAGCCTGTGAGCTGGAGCAAGAAGGCTTTGCCAATAGGCTCTTGGTGTAGAGGTCTCCCCCTCCACCTATCCTCTCATCCCTGTCCCTTCTGAATGCCTGTAGACTTGATAGCTGTACTGCAGGCATGAGATTTGTCCCACCAAGATTCAGTAATGTCAACAAGGCCATAATTTTCTGGTGGCTCCAGGCTCCTCCAGTTTGTTGCGTGTGCTGTATGTATTGGTGTAAAGGCATCCCAGCTGAGCTGAGACATGTTGTCTTCTTAGAGGAACATCCCGTAATTCCTTTGAGATATTTCCCTGGTATTTCCTTGTTGGCTTCTGTTACCTCAGGAACCCTTCCTCATCTTCATAAGGTTTGAAGTGTGGTCCAGAGCAATTAACACATCTCAGAGTTATCAGCAAGGCACCCTTACTAGCACTCTGTCCCTCTAATCTTGGTCTTTCATTCCACACTTTCCAAGAGCTATGTTATCTCTTCCCCCATCATGCCTACTTTAAAGCCAAGAAGCCATATATTAATAGACAAGGCCTGTCTTTTTTCCCAGTGTCACTGCTTGCAACACTTTTGATCTACTCCTTTCAGCCTGGCAGGCTGAGGATGAAGGACACTCATATGTCAGGATTTTTCTGGTGTCTGGTCCTGCCAGACCATGTTTTCACCATTCCGTCTCATTTTTAGAGTCTGTGACACCTTACAGCCTTTCTACCTACTCTCTTATCTCTGTCACCAGGCAGAACCAGATTAACCATCTGGTCACACAGCTATTGTCTCTACTACTGCCCCATGCCAGCACCAGGCTCTGGCACTCCTTGTAACCTGTAACCTGGACAAAAATACATGTTTTCCTGGGCACTTCATTTGTGTCATGACATCTTTTCTCATGCATGCTGAGGATATGGGTAGCCACCAAGTAGAAAACATTGCTGTGTTTCTCCCAAGGGTGTGGTGACCACCAGCTGAGATGACCTCTAGTGCTGGTGGGTGAGTGTGCCCTTGCAGTGCAAACTGACACATGATCTGCCACACCACACACTGTGTGTGCCCGCTCTGCTCACTGTGCTCCTGCTCACTCACGCTCACCAGAGGCTACTTTTGAATACAGGGTGTATGCTCTTGCTCCTGTCCTGGCTTGTGCAGAAGAGTCAGAGCTGCATCTCCTCAGGGCTCTAGTGCTTTCCACTCAAAAGTCTTGAGTGCCTCACTTACCACTAATTTTGAGGTCTTGCTGCTTCAGGAACTTTCCCTGCAGTGTGATCTTTGGCTCCAGACCATGTCTGCTGGAGCAATGCACATCAGAATCTTCACTGAAATGTGTTTAATACTGCAAACTAATAAAAGCAAAAAAAATTCTTGTTGAATGCAAACACACACAGCTTTTTGGTAAAACTGAATGAGATATATTTAATGTTGTCCTGTCTAATAGATTCATATTTCTTTCACAACAGCTGTAGCTGTGCTATGAAGTTTGAGAAAGACAGAGAAATTCACATATGTGAGTTTGAATTTTAACTGTTCATTTTTTGGATATCAAGCATGTCTTCTTAACTTGCAAAACCCTTTAAACTAAAGGGAATTCACCTCTTACAAGACAAAGTTATTAGTTATTCGGAAGTTTTCCTTGGCGATTTTTTTTCTGCAATAATCTTTGGGTTGTAAAAATGTTAATAATTTGTAATAAAGATTGCTGGCCAAAATATGTTTCACTGTCATTAAGCTTCCCTCTAATTTTTTTTCCATCAACCTTTCTTTCTCTTTTTACAAATGCCAAGTTGTTCTATAAGTAAATTTTATAGCCTCCAAATATCACATTTTTAGAAGCTTGTAAAGTTCATCTTACTGTAAAATAAATTTATTTAATGAGTAATTTTTTTCTGAGTCAAAAGTAATTTATTTGAAATTAGTATGCAATACCTAATAAATGTAAGGTATAACAGGGGGAACTTAGCAGGACATTAGCTTCTGAAACTTGAAGTCAAAGAATGACTAGATAGTCACCAAATACACCACCGATGACCAATCCTTCATCCTCTGTATTTATAAAATCATGGAGAATAAATAATGTTTTTAAATATTATCACACATCTCAGCTACTAATACTAGAATTTCCCAAATAAATTATGATAGCTCAACAGAATTCTAACTTTTAATGGGACTATTTAAGAGAATGTTGAACTTCATATTTCATGAGAATATACGCAGTACTCTTTATCATGAACATGCTGTTAAAACTCTAAAATGCCAAAGCTCAATTTTGTTTGAGTATGTTTGAGAAATTCAATGGAAGGAAAAAGATAAAATCTAAGAAGATCATAAGGAAGAATCTAAATCTTTATGAGAAAAGGGGAAAAGATAAAATAGGATAATGAATAAGGGCTATAAAACAAATCAGGACTAACTCAACAGAAAACAAGCTTCCACTAAGTATTTTCTATTTGTGGGACAAAGAGTAGAGGGGTTATGATAGCAAGTTTCTTTTATTATTAATATAAATATTTGAAAATTAATTTATTTTAGAATTTATGAGTTATAGAGAAAAAAAATTGTTCCATTCAATTTTTTTGCTATTTCCCTAATTTTTGAATTATGCTTCTTTGGAATCAATGACCAGTAACTGCATATTTTTCATTTTCATTTGTCCTTAACTTTAATTCACCATGTAACAAACTGATGTAAGAGAAGCTAAGTTTTTTGTCGAAAGATACTTATTTTACATTTCCTATTAAGTACAAAGAAATAAAAATGGAAATTATTTTCTACTGGTCTCATTTGGAACTTTCCCAACCAAATTTTCACTTTGTTCAGTTAGTAAACTTGTAAATAATTTGCATGCACAAACATTTAAGTCAACAGGTTAGATTTCCAGTGTTCTTTTACATGCAGAGAGAAATGTAAAGGGGGTCCAGAAGGATATTGGAGTTACACTGATAAATATCTCTGGAAATGCCTCACTTTTGATCCACCTCAATGATTCTCTGATTAAGTCTTCAGTTTTTGACTAATCATACCACTTGTTTTCTTCTCCATGCTTCTGCTGGGCCCTAAAATGTTGTCAATTTTTATGTGTACTTACTACAGTAGTGAATATGGAGTGAGATGCTGTCATGGTTTCACACTGGCCCAATGCCAGGCACCCACAGGAGCTGCTCGCTCACCCTCCCTTGCTACAGGTGGGCAGAGGAAGGAAAAAGGGGAAAAAAAAAAAAAAAAAACTTCATGAGAAAGATAAGGACTGGGGGANTCATGAGTAAGATAAGGACTGGGAGAAATATTTTAAGGATGAAGCAGGCTCAACTTAAGTTGCAAAGTGAATTTATCACTAACAGAATCAGAGGAGGATAATGAGATGTGAAATAAGCCCTTGAAATACCCTTTCCCTGCCAGGACCTCCCTGCATCCCGCAGACAGCACAGGGAGACAGGGCATGGGGGTTTTGGTCAGTTCATCACCCAGGGTTTTCTTCCACTGCTCTGGAAGAGGAGTCCTTCCTCTGTGAGACTGTGTGGTCTCTCCCACGGGAGACAGTTCTCCCTGAACTTCTCCAGCATGGGTCCACTCTCATGGGCAGACAGTCCTCCCAAAACTGCTGTGACATAGCTCTCTTTCTGCAGGGTGCAGTGCTCCAAGGACAGGCTGCTCCAGCCTGGAAGCAGGGCCCTCTCTTTCCACTGGGTCTCCCACTGGATCACAGCCTCCTCCAGTCATCCACCTGCTCCAGCCTGGGCACGTCCCCCAGGGGCTGTGGGTGGATCTCTGCATCCCCCATGGATCCCCAAGGGCTGCAGGGGCACAGCTGTTGCACCATGGTCTCATGACAGACTGCAGAGGAATCTCGGCTTTGGCGCCTGGAGCACCTCCTCCCCTCCCTCTCCACTGACCTTGGTGTTGCCATGTTGTTTTCCTCACATGTTCTCACCTCCTCCTCTTCTCAGGCTAGGAGCAAAAAAACTGTGACTTTGTTTTGATTTTCTTCTTAAATATGTCATCACAGAGGCATTACCAACCTCTCTGTTGGGCCCAGTTTTGGCCAGCAGCATATCCAGTCTTCAGAGCCATCAGGGATTGGCACTGCCAGACATGGTGGGAGGCTTCCAGCAGCTTCCCACAGGAGACATCTTTGTGGCCTCTCTGCTACCAGGCTGTGCCAGACCAATACAGGTGCTGATTCCCATGTCACCCAGTTTCAGTTTAACAATGCAGGGTCTCTCCTTTTTGTTCAGGTTTTCTCTCTCATGTATCTCTTCCTTGAATCTTGGGTGATCTTTTCTGTGCTGACCATTTTCACCTCCTGCTTTTCCTTGTATTACAGAGGCCCTTGGCACTCACTTCAGGACGTCCCAACTTTCATCCTGGGAGAATGTGAAAGATCTCCCTTATGACAAGATATTTTGCCTTTTCCTCTCTTAAATTAAACATTTTTTTCTTTTTTTTTTTTTCATAATCCTGAGACTTGTGTTAGCTGTTTCTTCTCTTCAATTCTAAACAGAGACATCTGCATCCTTTCCCTGTCCTGCTTAAAGTCTTTATGACTTTATAACAAATGTACATCAGTCTGTTCTCCCTTACTGCCTTTCACAGTCCCTCTCTGGGTCTTGTTCTCTAAAGAATAACAGTCCTCCCAAAAGGACTCTCTAAAGAATAACACTACAAGGTTTTTAAACACAGTCTCATGGCCCAGTCATGGTCAGAAAACTGTTAGGTGCATTTTTGGGTTTGTATCATTAGGTGTTGTGCATAAATTTTCTTCTGTCTCCATCATACTTACCATATTTTCTTGTGTTTATGGTTCCTTTCTAATCAACAACAGCAATAAGGCTAATCCTGGGCTGCATTCTTAAAAAAAACTTCTGACTTCTTTGAAGAATTGTAGTTAAAGAACCTATGTTCTCTTCTTCACTGTACCTGTCTTCCCTAGTATGCATATTTTCTGGGTCATAAGTTTCAGGAGCTGCAGCTTAGTGTTTGGGCTCACACTTAGGGTTCATTATATGACACTAGATTAAATATAATAGTGTCCTTTAACATTTTCCCAGGTTAGGGAGACAAAGGTTACAAATAACAGCCACGGATAATGGGGCAGACCTGTTGATGATTTAGTAAAGAAAATAGCTAATTTTCTCTTGAGTGAGAGAAAATGTTTAACAATTGCATTTCCTATTCTCATTTGCTGTTCTTCTCACCATTGTTGCTGCAACAATGTTCTTGAAATTGAATTTTCTGTCTGTGTTATTAAGTGTTCCTGTCCAGTAGCTGTGAGATATATCTGCAGCTGGTGGAAATGGTTCAAAACTAAAATTGTGAAGTGTCATGCCACAGTGAGCATCTACTTCAGTTTTGTCTGAAGTAGACATGGAAATACAAATAGTTTAAATGTAGAAATCCTTTGCGTAATCCTTTTCTTTTATCCTTAAATGTAGAAATTAGTCTGGTCTTAATACAGAAAGAATATGTTCTTACTTCATTAACAGTCTCAAAAATATTTTGTAGTTGTTTCTCCTAATAATGATTTGCACATATATTTCAATCTGCAGAAATGTATGCGTTTTGATTTCATAAAATTCAGCCAAACAGGCAGCAAAAATCACATGTAATTCTCTCTGTTCAGAAAAGTAAGAGATCAATTATGTTACTTGATCACTCTATAACATGTCATATAGCAAACTTATTTTATTGAATTTTCCA
Source organism: Leptocoma aspasia (assembly GCA_013399835.1). Classification (NCBI taxonomy): domain Eukaryota; kingdom Metazoa; phylum Chordata; class Aves; order Passeriformes; family Nectariniidae; genus Leptocoma; species Leptocoma aspasia. Next base: position 507,454 of record VXAX01000815.1, read on the forward strand.
AGGTGGTGAGCTGTAATTAATTAATATTTTATATTATAATTATGAATTATTTCCCATACTGAACACACAAGCCTGATATAATAGATTACCATTATCCCTAGTTCAGACACATGTAAATACTCATTTTTATTTTAGAAAGCTAGCACATTCACTCTGCAGTCAAACTTAGTACTAAGAAGAACATTCATGAATTTTAAGAAAATGTTACATCTTTCACTGTTTTTCTATTAAGAACTGTATGGGTGTTATCTTTTCTTATAACTGGTTCAAGGGAGAGCCTTTAAAAACCAAATTCTATGTTTTTGTGGCCTGGAAGGTTTTGTGTGTAGCTGTTCAGTCATTTCATGTGATGTAGAATTTATTTTATAACTAAATTTCACATTAAGATTTTTTTTTCTTTTGTTGGATAAATTTTTTCTTCAAAGTGCCAACATTATTGTGAGAGAGTTCACCATCTTGATAAGAAGTTTTGGTTCTCATCACATAATAATTTTTTCTGTATTTTCAAAATAGAAATAGGATTAATCAAAAAGATATTTTATGTCTAAACATTAAGGTTCATATAACATATACATGAAAATTGTGACATCAATTATATCAAAACATGCTTTTTCTGTTTATTAATTTGCATATATTTAATTTCTGAAAGCTCTTTGTCATTAGTTTTTCTATTTGGGTTGAAATGTGTCACATTAAAAAAAAGTGTTAAGTATATTTTGATATAGCAGATTTTCTATTACTTTTCTATAGGAAGTAAACAGTATCATTTTTTCTGTAAAACATGATAAATCAGGGAACAAGAAGTCACAAAATAGGAAAAAAACCTATTTTCCAGGACACTTTGGGTTTTTTAACAAGTTTTTGCACCTCCTTCTTTTAATCGCCATATATTCCTTTATGTCTATAAAATGTAGGCACCAAATATGTTACAGGAAGAAATGTTGTGGACATACGTGTAATTTTTCAGCGGTAATTATTTTAATGAAAATAAAATGGGGTAGGAAAATAATATATAGAATAGGAAAGAGAAAACAATGCAAAATTGTAAAGCAGTGCAAGACAGATTAGGCCAAAAAAGGGACATAATGGATGTAAGCTTATTCTAAAACATGCAAAAGGCACACCCACTGAAGATATGGTGAGACAATATGTACAGCTCTAATCCCTTGTTTATTTCCTCTCTCTTTTAATACATGATGACATATTCAGAGTCCACAATTTTAGTCTTTCTCTTAAATCAGGCAGAAAGCTCATAAATATTTAAATAAATAATATAAAATTTTTCTAATTTCTTTGTCTGACATTAGGAATTGCTTGTTTACCCAAATAAAGAATATTTTGTCTTGGGAATGTCTAAGGTTTTTTTAAATATCTAGAAAATTCATAGAGCTATTATGAAGTTTCAACGGTGCTAATATAGCAATCAATCATTGCTCCTGAATGTTATTCCGTAAACTAAATACTTTCATTGAACCAAATTTGTGGAAGTCAAATTGTCCACTTAAAAGACCTGATGTAATAAAATTAAGTTTCATCCTACACAAAGTATTTGTTTAATTTATTGTATACAATAATCCTATATAATTTCCAAACAAAATTTTAAAAATCTTAACCTTCCTGAGGAATTCAAGGATAGAACTACTGTTGCTACTATCATTTGGAGCTACTATCATTTGGCAGAGACAGTAATATTGTGGATCCAATGATACAGGAATTTGACTACAACATGATCTAAAATGGTTCCATAGTAGTCAAAACATACATAAATGTGATTTTTGAAGACACAATATGATCTAAGAGTCTTGTAGGGACTTCAGGGGGAAAAAGTTCAATTCCTGTATTTCCGAGAGCAAAGCAAAAGCTTCCATACCTATTAAAATGTAGGACTGAGTCTTGACCTCAACTGAGAGCAAATCTGGAGAAAATTACTTCTGTATTGGAAGAAGGAGATGATTGGGCTTTTTTATCACCTGATTGAATTTAAGCATCTAACCCCTGTCTAAAACTTCTGAAAGTGTTTGAGGGCTAGAAAGTCGTGGAAGAAAAACATCCATGATTAAAAGGCATACAAGGCAGGCTCAGATGTTTTGTCACAAGTTTATATATGTTTAGTACATTCTTAAATGTATTATTTATATCATACATAGAAAATAAAGCCCCAACAACTTGAAAAAAATCAGTTAAGATTTCCCATAAAACCCAAATTTAAACTGGTTCAGCATGTGTAAATCATTTGTCATGGACAGCACTCAGTTACATAGTGATGTCTTTTAATCACGCTTGTCACAAAGGATGATTAATTCTGTATTTCTTATCTTTTGGCTAACAATACAAAACACTTACAGTGTAAATTGCAGAAATGTGAGCCATCTGTCTGACAAATGCATTTAGTGACAGCTCTGCTCTGAACCTATACAGAGCTATAAAGCTCTATGATGGAAAAATAAACCCATGGGCATCAAAAATCAATCTCTCAAAATTAGCTGATTCTTTACAATTTTGCCTATAAGCTCTCTGCCTTGCTTTCCCTAAATGACATTTACATTGCCTCATCTCATTAGATTACTCTGAAGATCTGCTACTTAATATTCGTAAAGATCTAGGATCTTACAAAAAAAAAAAAGCACCTCAGAAAATTCCATAGGAGAGTTAATCATTCTGCCTTCAGAGAAAAATTTGAATTATTTTCAGTAACAAAGGGCACTGAATAATATACTGGAAAATACTGAATAATTGCTCAACAGATAACAGCTGGATATAATTAATTGCAAGCATTCCCGTTCATCTCTGAATATACTTACAGAAAAATAAACAAGCTTCTGAATATCTGCATAACATATCTGCATATATATTTTTTTTCTCCAGTTATAGTGTTAGTTTAAAAAAGATACTCTGTCTCATGCACAGCTTACTTTAAAATAAATACATACTGGCATTACTAAATTTGGTTCCTTAACTTTGTAACATTATTGTTTCATGGAGTAAATTTTTCTATGCAATATTTTCATGAAATGTTCCTATGAAAAAAGTAGTGAGTTATCTGAAACGATGCAACTGTACTAAACTCCTTTATTTTTATATATTATGAAAGATGTGTTATAACCTAACAAAATACTAACAGAAAATTTTATAAGTGGTTTTGTAGCATTATTTGTAGTAAAGAAAGTTTATATCTGGAGTGTTCAGGAAAAAAATCCTATCATTTTTGATTTAGGGAAACAGTCTGACAGAGAAAGACTTAGATGAAAACAATTAACTTATCAGCAGACCTCTTGGGAAATTCTATTATGGAAGAGTTTACTAAGGAATGGGGCATACTGTATCAGAAACAAGCCTTTCAACCAAGACCAGGGAAGTTTATAAAATAGATTTGTATACCTTAATTGGAAGACAATAGCTTGATACATGAAATAATGAATCAAATTCTTTGGGGGTATGTAGAGGTTCAGACAAGATGATTAGAAAGGTTCCCTAGGGCTGAGAAGGTTTTGAACCATTTCTCAAAGCATAGAGCTTTTAGTTCACTGTGTGTTTCAGCAAAATATTTTCTAATAAGCTGTAGAGTAGATTTTGCAAGAGTGCTTAAGTCTACATTGACACTGCTCCCATGGAGGCATCCTGATGCTCAGTGAAGCAGCATTAAGCTCATACTGAGTGCTCCTGAGAGTTCTGTCTTGAAGAAGAATAATGAACATTTGAATAGTTAATTTGAGAAGTTAATTGTCATTTTTTATGCTACTTTTAAACTTATGATATGGTAATTTTGAGGATTTAAATTTTATTTGCACGATAGCATCATAAAAAATAACAAAATATTTTCATGTTGGAGAAAACTTCCCTTGTAATCATCTCTTACTGATCTAATATGAACACCAGAGATTGATGATTAATAGAAGGATAAACTTGAATAGGAAGAAATTAGTCATCACATAAGTTTACCAATGTTTAGCTCTGGTTTTTCTTTCTAATCAAAATAACTCAGTCTTTTGAAAAAGCAATCCCCTTAGAATCACCAGAAGGAAAATACAACACCTCCTAAAAGTTTTTGAGATTATGAATTTGTTGCACTTCCTTCTCATGTAAACATTTAAAAGAAGATGAGAAGAATAGATCTACCAATTATCGTTATAAATTTAATTTGGATTTTTCATCTGATCCAGTATCAGTCTTTGTTGCATGCCTCTTTCCATCAAGGGTATCTATTTTTACCAATTCTAAGATTTTTTTTTGTAAAGTGTTTGCTTCACCACAATACCAAAAGAAAAAAATAAAATTGTGCATTAAGTCCATAATTTATGCATGCTTACTTTTTCCATTGATGCATCTTTCACATTTCTCTAAATAATGAGTAAGAAATTATGAAATATTGGTTGCATTGTGTAGCATGTAGTGTTTTCTGTACCTTTGGGATTTTTGGGTTTTGTTTTTTGTGATTTTGGTTTTTTCTTTCTTTTTTTGCATTGTTTTGCTCTGTTTTTTAATTCACTGTAAATTCCTATACCTAATTCCCTATACCTCGAGGTTTAAAAATTCTTCTGGCAAGTTACAAGTATCAGGTCTATGCATTAACCTCCTATATATTAACATGACTATATGGCTGGTCTATGCATAATTGAATGGGTAATGTTCTCTGGAACCGTTCTTTTTACAGTTTGAATTAAAGTTATTTATTTATAATCATGTTATCTAATTTTTTAACAACCTGTTTGAGTTCACTGGGGTTTTAGCAGTATTCAGAATACATATATACTCATGAAAGGTTATTAAAACTTAGCTGAAAATATCTTGAGGTTTTCTTCACATTTATTGCAAGGTTAAATCGAAAGTTTCATGAGAGTGTGTAAAGGGAAAAATTTACACAGCAACTAACAGATCCTTCCCTATCATTTACTGAATCATAGTCTGAATTCAAGATTGTTTCTGATGCTATCCAGATCACATTGCCAAACTTGTGGGAGGCCTAAAAAAAATTTTGGAAACAATTCTAATGATATCACTCTAATAACTGTATACATTGGACTTCAGAATGTTTTGTCCTAATAAAACTGCATCATTTTTGGCACAATTGATGCCTTTTATCTTATTTATCTGTGAGAATGAACTTCTGAGTGTCAGAGGTCATTATAAATTACAAGATTTTGGCATCTGTAAATATTTTTTTTTTCCAAGTTACCAAAGAGCTTAACCCAGTTTCCCAAAAATGAGTTGGTTGTAAAAACGTTACAAAGTTACATAGGAACCAGAGTCAGTGTAAATAGAAAATAAAAGACCATATACATGTTTACACCTAACTAAACCCTACATTTTTCAGAGTTTTTCAAGTAGTATATATCCTATTACTTGCTTTGGGAGAGGTAAGCAGTTTCCAGCTCATGGTTTCCTTTATTCAACTGAGTTCCAGAAAGCAGCAACAACACACATGGCTCTGCAAAGCAGTGTCAGCCAATGGCCACAGGAAGATATGGGCCAGGCAGGGCAGATGCCAATGCATTTGGCCAAGACTAGCTGAGCTGGTCCATAAGGGTGACCAGGATCACTGGCAGCCTCATAACCCGGTGGCATGTCCACAGCGACAAGGCAGGTCACGCCCCTGGATCAGCATCAGATTCTGGATGAGCAGTGATAAGGCCAGGCATGGACACAGATGAGCAGAGGAACCTTCCTCGAGCTGGGAAAAAGCACAGAAGCCTTCCCTCAAAAGCAATTCCCAGTCAAAGGACTAGAGTAGCAAGGGATCAGTACAGCTTCTTAGCAGGGTTTTTTTTTCAAAGAGCTCTTTTCAAAGCTTAACACGTGAATTATTATTTAAGCTGCCCCTGAGTCCAGGCTTACAACCCCTGGAATAAAAAGGCACTCAAGGATCTGATACTGAGTTTACTATTTATCAGCACCTTCCTTTGGTACAGCAGCTGGCTGTGCTTTCCAGTTCCATCTGCTTCTTATACCTACCTCTAGTTAAATTTAAAATCTTGTCATTGGCAAAATTTATTATGAGACAGGAACTTATTGTGAGTTAAGACTTGCTGACAAAAAATTTTAACTATATAGTTATAGTAACAATCCAGAGAAGGACAATGAAGCTGGGAAGGGGCTGGAGCAGAATTCTTATGAGTAATGGCTGAGGGATCTTGGAGAAAAGGAGGCTGACATCATTGATCTCTACAACTACCTCAAACAAGGTTGCAGCAAGGTAGGGATCAGTCTCTTTCTCCAGGTAAGAAGTGACAGGATAAGAAGAAATGGCCTCAAGTTGTGCCAGAAGAAGTTTAGATTAGTTATTAGGAAGTAAATCTTCCCAAAATGGGTGGTAAAGCTCTGGAACAGGCTGCCCAGGGAAGTTGTAGAGTGACCATCTCTGGATGTGTTGAAAAATCATGTAGATATGGCACTTGAGGACATGGCTTAGTGGTGAACATGCTGATGACGCTAAGCTGATGGTTGGACTTGATGATCTTAAAGGACTTTCCAACCTGAATGATTCTATGGATTAAAACTCAATTATTGGTCTGACTAAGTAACAGTAACACAATTTTCATATTAATGTGCTTTTCAAATTTTGTTGCTCAATTTTTGTTTAAATTCACATTGAAATGTCTCATTAATAATATAATTTAAATTGTTAAATCAGCAGCCTTTCTAGCTTATTTCCAGTGATCCTCAGGCCTTGTCCAGCCACTGCATATACAGAGCTGGACTTCCAACCCATCCAACAAGAGTAATTTGGCCCCCACATCCTTGCTAAATCAGTGCAAAGAAACTTGAGCCACAGCAAGCTCAACCACATCCTGGGACTCTTCATTATTAAGACATTTACAGGAATATCATGTCTTCCTGTTTTGTCTTTTATGTTACATCATGATGCAAGAAAAATAAGACCCATCAACCTAATTTAAATTGACATGAAAACTTTCTCTGATTCAAAGCTCCCAACAATGATTCCTTGAAATGCTGCTTAGTTTCTACTTAGAATCATAGCATGGTTCAAGTTGGAAGGGATCCTTAAGGATTGTTTAGTCCAACCATGCTGCCATGGGCAGGGACATCTTTCACTAGACCAGGTTGCTCAAAACACCACCTAACCTGGCCCTGAACTCTTCCAGGGATGAAGACTCCACAGCTTCTCTGGGAGACCTGTTCCAGCACTTCACAATTCTCATAATGAAGAATTCTTTCTTTATATATAACCTAGATATAACGTCTTTCTGTTTAAAGTCATTCCTCCTTGTCCTAAAAGTATCTGCCCTTGTAAAAAGTCCCTCTCCATCTTTTCTGTAGGCTCCTTTAAGTACTAAAAAGCTCTACTAAGGTCTCTCCAGAACCTTCTCTTCTTCAGACTGTTCCAGCCCTTTGATCATCTTTGTGGCCTTCCTTTAGATCTTCTACAACATGTCCATGTTCTCCTTGTGTTGAGACCTCTAGAGCTGGAGACTACTTCTGGTGGAGGTCTCACAAGAGCAGAGTACCAGGAAAGAATTTCCTCTGTGACCAGCTGGCCACGCTTCTTTTGATGCAGCCCAGGATTGTTTTGGTTTTCTGGCCTGTAAACATATATTATGTTGAGCTTCCCATCAGCCAACAGTGCTGAGTCCTTCTCTTTAGGGCTGCTCTCAATCCATTCCTTGACCAGCCTGTATTTGTGTTTAGGATTGCCCAGACTCAGGTGTAGGACCTTCCACTTGGCCTTTTTGAGATTCCTGTGGTTCCCATAGGCCATTCTCAAGCCTCTCAATCCCTCTGAATGGCATCCCTTTCCTTCAGTGTGCCGGTGTCGTCGGTAAACTTTCCAGACTTTCCAAACTTTCCATACTAGCACCTGAGGAACAAAACTGGTGTCCATCTGGACATCAAGCCATTGAACACAAGACTTTAAGTGCAACCACTCAGCCAGTTCCTTGTTCACTGAGTGGTGTATCTGTCAACCCCATGACTCTCCAATTTAGAGACTAAATGTTGTGTGGGACGGTGTCAAACACTTCAAACAAACGCCTGTAGATTATGTCTGTTGCCTTTTACAAAGTTTTCAAGCATGATTTACCCTTAGTGAAGCCTGCCTGGCTGTCACCAATCACCTCCTTATTTTCCATCTACCTTAGAATAATTTCCAGAAGGATCTGTTCCACAATTGTGCCAAGCACAGAAGTGAGACTGACAAGCCTGTGAGTCAGACTGAATTCCTTAGGTCCTCCCTTCTTACCTATTTAAAAATGGATGTTATCTTTCTCCTTTCTCAGTCAGTGGGAAACTCATCTGACTGTCACAACTTCCCATATATTGTCAACTATATCATGGCATAGCAACTTCATGCGTCAGTTTCCTCAAGACTTACTGAGGCATCTAATCAAGATCCAATGGACTTGTGCACCTTCAGATTCCCTAGATGGTCTCGAACCTGATTTTATCATACAGTGGGCTGCTCTTCATTCTCCATTCTTCATTCTCCCTGCCTTTGCCTTTTTGACATTGTATCTGGAGCACTTGACAGCGAAGACCAAAGCAAACATGGAATTAGATACCTCAGTCTTCTCCACCTTGTGGGTAACCAGGTCTTTCAATTTCTTCCAGTTTCCTTAGTCTTACTTTTATCACCAATGTAGCTATTGGAATCTTTTCTTATTGCCATCACTGGCCAGATTTAATTCCATCAGGGTTTTAGCTTTCCTAACCTGATCCATGGCAGCTTGGACAGTTTCTTTGTATTCCTCCCAGAGTTCCTGTTATTGTTTCCACCCTCTACAGGTTTCAGTTTTGTGTCTTACTTCGTCTAGAATCTCCTTTCTTATTCATGCAGGCCTACTGGTATTTTTGCCTGATTGCTTTTTTGATTGCAGGCACCACTCCTGAGCTTGTAGAGGTGATTCTTGAATATTTACCTTCCTTTTTGAGCCCTTCCTCCCTCCAAGGCTATATGCCACAGTATTCTACCAAGCACATCCTTGAAGAGGCTAAAGTCTTCTCTCCTGGGGTCCAAGATAGCGACCTTTCTGTGCACCTTCCTTGCTGTTACAAGAATCCTGACTCCTGGTGTATTGGGATATTTTGCTGGATAAAGGCCAGTTTTCGAAAGAAAAATTAACTATATTGACAAGCTTATTTGAATTTTCCCTTATTACTTAGCTTGTCAATATAGCTATTTTTTCTTTTGAAAACTGGTTACAGTAATATAATACAACATATCTTGTTAGTTTCTTTTTGTGTTTTTAGACAAATAATTATTCCTACACAACTTGTTTGTTCAAAACTTTTGATACAAACAGAATTTCTCCTCTGTGCTTTTCTTTTTTCCAAGATAACATAATTATAGTGTAAGTTTTTTACATACTAGAAGACTGTAGCTCAAAACTATTTGTTTATTAAAAAAAATTTAAGAGGTGTGCGAAATACATGATTAAGTTCTTTGGTGATTTACTCAACACCTGCATATCAATAAGCATTATCAATTTTGACCACATTCATCAGCCCAAAGTGTTTGATAAAATTTGAACTGGATCAAACAAGAATTTCTATATAGATATCCTTTAGAGAGTTCATTAAAAAATATGTCATTATCAGCTGCTCTCATTTGTTTGTAGTTGTCTACTTTATATACATACATACATGCATACATATGTAAACAGCTAGTTCTAAGCACCAGATTCACAGCTCAGGTTCTGAGGTAAGATCCATTTTATCCAAGCCAACCTTAAATGGATAAGAAAGATTTGAAGATATTAAATTCACCGCTTTAACTAAATTTGTCTGCAACGTAGTGTAGTCTTGACACAGACTTTTGGGAGGTATAACAGTTGCTCAACAAAAGCAAGTACTTGGTGGAGCTCAGTTCTAGATTGTCTCCCTCTGTCTCATGAGAAACTCCAAACAGTTTTGCCTCCAAGTCAATGATCCCTCCAAAAAAGGCCATGGTATGAGGGAAAGTGAATTATGACTACTATCCTAGTAGAAATAGAAAAAGTATGAGCCAGTGGAGAAAGAGATTCTTCAATTTTCAGGCCACGCTATTTTTCCTTGCTCACCTCCTTAAAACTGATAGAAGATGATAATGGCCTATCTGTTTGCCACAAAAAATCTATATGGTTCAACCAGGCTACCTCATGGGGCACTTCTATGTAATGATTATTTTTCTCCTCAGTGAATCTATTTGCTCTCTTTCATGCAACAGAACAGTCACAGTATTTCCCTAAAGGTAAAAGTGTTGCTTATTCCTTTGTTTATAGCTATAGACCTTTCAAAAAGACAAACTTCCCCTAGTCCTCTTGCATCACTGAATGAGGTGCAGCTGGAGGTTTAACTTTCTGTCTGATACAGCAATAATTAACCCAGCCTCCTCTGGCATCTAATTAGGTCATCACAGTTTACAGTGAGTGCTGGTTGGCTTGTCTTTTTTCATCTTAGTTTAGCTAAGCTAAATGAGAAGAGCCATTGTATTTCAACCATATTACACTTTTTTTCCCCTGATTACTGTATATATAAACACTGTGAAAACTATCATTTGTGGTCTGCAAATTTAGTCATAACTTTTATTTCTATTTCTACTTCTCTGGAAAATTTGGTCCATTCTCCACTTGAAAAGGAGTCTCATGGATGTGCTTGTACTTATACTTTCCATGTATGTTGAAGAACTTTATTAAAGGAAATACTAAGTTTTTAAGGAAACTTTTCTTTTTACTAATAGCTTTTTTAGGATCCTATTTGCAGCCATTGATCATGTGTGTATTGCAAGGGTATCTTTTCTTTTTATTTTAAGATACATTTATATACTTTCTTTTCCATAGTGACAGTAATGATCAGTGAGCAAAGCTGTATTTATAATAGCTAGCAAATATTCAGTTTTCACAAAAAAATCTGACATTCTTAAAATCATCTTGTTCTTTGACTCATATAAAGGGAAAAAATCAAGCAGCCAAATTAAAGAGTTTAAAAAATTGATTTTTCTGAAGTTTCTAGTTATCCATTTTTTCCATTAACAATACCACATTCTGTTATTGCAGGTCTTGATTTACAGCCTCAAATAGGCATTGAAAAATATAATAGAACATCGTTAATTAAATCCCCAAAACTCACATTCAGGGATAAATAATAATCCATTAGCTAATTCATTTTCTAACAAGACCCAGGAGAACTTGATAGTCACTTCAGCCATTTATACCTTCATTTTCAGCTTTGTTTCAGTTGAGCCATTTAATGGAGGTTTATCTAAATTGCAGTATCTTTTTTTTAATCACACTTCATAGCTGTAACACAGAGAGTAATTTCAGGTGCAAAACAGAATATCTCTGAAGCACAGACATCCGTGGCACAAGCACGTTAGAATGAAAAGTTACCTGTAACTGAGTGATATTTGTCTCTGTAATGAGCTGAAGCATTGAGGCCTGTAGTAAAATTAGGAACCACCAGCAGCAGCACAACAGAATTCTAGCTTGTTAAAGAATATTCATTTTCCTTATTGCATAGGGAAGCTGTGGATGATAGAAATTGTTTCATTAATGCAAACAAAGTTTCAACTACATTCCAGCATTCCTACACGTGTGTGGAAAGTCAAGGTAAGTACTCGTATAGTTACTAAACTCTCATATCAATGCTGTTCTAGGGATTATAGCTATCTTGAGGGTAAAATAATATTTATATGTGGTTTTAGAGTTTGCCTTTGGTATTGCCTTTGGTATCTTGTTCTTTTAAAATATTTTCTGCATATATTACATTATCAAATTCACATCTTAAATATCACTATGATTGTTCCAAATTAAAACTAAGATTAAAAAGGAAGTGCAATTATTTGGGTTTTTATTATTATTATTTTACAATTACAAATTTTGTCAAAGTAATAACACCCTTTTTTATTTTTCATTAATTTTATTCTGTTGGTTTTATAGATTAATATTTCCTTAAATTTCTAATTTTCCAATGCCAAACATGTGCAATGATAACGTATGTAATGGCATTTATATATTTAAACTTGTGCTAATTAATTATAATTAATTATTTAACCCCCAGTAATATTAATATATTTTCAGCTTGTAACTATTTCCCCAGTATATTTTTTTTTGTATTTCAAGGCTGCCAGATAAACTTTTCTGAGTATAAGTTTGAATCTGCAAGAGCATGAGAATATAAAAGCATGATTTTTTTTTTCAGAACAGATAGCTCACAAACAGATTCTCATGGGCAAATTAGTTATTCAGAGAAAAGTTAAATTGGATGTTGACTTCTTTGGGTTAGGATTTCACCTTCAGTAAGCAGCTCAAAGAATTGTCTCTCTAAATAACTGTACCCTTGCACAGTTTACATCATATTTGTACATATTTCTGAAAGTGACCGAGAGGCTGAAGTGGAAGCCTACAGAAGTTCTGTCAAGGGTTCATGGTAGAAGTGCACCTCTTTCCAGAACACACCCAGCCACCACGAAATTTGAGGAGAGGAAAATGAGGTAATTAAACTACCAGGAAATCCCATTTGTGAAATAGCAGAGAAACTAGTAATGCCTAAGTTGCATACCTCTAATTCCTAGAGCTACCCTCCTCTAAACTTTCTACCCCTCCTTACAAAGCAGGAATGAATGAGCGTGTCATCTTAGTCTCCAAAGGTGGCATGATTTTTAAAGTTTGTCAACAACACTTTATGGGTGCCTGAGTACTTTCTTCTACTCACTGGGACAGGATTTTTCTTTGGTTGTATTAAAATGTGTTTCTTATTGCTCTGGAGCAGCAGACTCAACTAGCTTTTACAGTGCCCACTTCAGCTTCAGAGTGCTAGATAAATTACTGTTGCAAGAGATGCAATGTATATTATAAAAATATTTTTCATACTAGTTGATAGGACAGGCAAACACTATATTTTAATCAAGCTGCCTTAAAAAGACTTGCATTTTAGCACATGATTCTCAAAAACTGATTGCAATTAGAACTCATACATTAATATAAACATTTAGTAATTATTTTTTGAATTGTTCTGTACAATTGTATGTATTTCATCTAATATAAAGCAAGCTACTTTATTCTAAGGCACTTGTAGCTGTGAAAAGAAAAGAGAAAACCATGAAAGAGAATTGGTCTGCTACTAGTGCCACATTAAAGTAAACCAGGAGTGGTTATATAAATTCAATGACAGCAAAACATGGCCAGCTACTTCAAATGCTCAAGTGATTATTACTCAATTTTACTTTGTGATTAAAAAATACTTTTAAAATATGCTTTAGGAAACACAAGAATTGCAATGTGCAAGCCATCAAGTACTATATGGAAGGAGGCAGGTGTTGGTGCATTTTGCTAACACTTAAATATTTAGCATGATCATTAAATTTTATGTTGCACATATGCATACATTTCCAGTCAAGTGAATGCATGCAATAGAAATTTCAGCACTTGTCCCACCTATTCAGTTCAGGAGAATCTGCCCCTTGTTGGTAGTGAATGAACAAATGAATGAGCAAAAAAGCTGCATAAGTATGGATGGTGCATTTAAATCAAGTGAGCTTTGGTAAAGGAAAAAACAAATAGAGATGCAAGTACTGCTGTTCCCTGATGGCTTTTTATATCATCACCTCCCTTCTTGGAAAATGCTTTGAATCTTTCATTAACACATTTTCAGATGCTTTCTCTTTTCTTAAGATATTCCTTCAAAATTCAGAATTGTTAAAAAAATATGGTTGGAAGATTAATGCAAATTTATGTATAAGACAGTTCAGCAGATTTAGCATCTCTAAGTTGCCAGTGTATTCACGTTTGATTCAACAACAAAGGATGATTTAAAGCTATGGTAATTAAAAGCATATATTTTATGAATGTAATTTAGTAACAAATTCCACTCAGGAAGTTCAAAGACAGAATCTTTAGTTTCACAGCTCTCACAAGTACTGCAGGTTCAGTCAGATTACATGGCTCCAAAAACACGTAAAAGCTTGTCTCCATGCTTGTTCCCTTGAGTAGCCAAGTCCCCCAGTGGCTGCCAGAAATAAGCCAAGTATATTTTCTTCCCAGCAGAAAACTAACATCATTATTTCATACTGCAGTCCACAAAAACCACATTGAGGCTGCGTCCATGAATAGTCCTGGAAGTTTCCTAGCCCACTGAAGGTGGGTACCTTAAAAGGTAGTTGAATCTGCTGGTCTAGAGCGGTAGCAACTGAGTAAATAAGAAACACATTTCTGTACAACCAAAGAAAAATCCTGTCCCAGTGAGTAAAAGAAAGTAGAAAATATTCAAGCACCCAGAGAGTGTTGCCGACAAAGTTTAGAAAATGGCTCTTGCCTTTTTCATGTTCCTTCTAGCTCTGAAATCTGAGAAGGATCATAAAAACAACATTCTTGTGCAAAGGGCAGAGAAAGTGTCAAGGTACTTGGCTGATCTTGAATCAACACAGGCATTTTTTTATGTTCTTACTGATCTAAGTATTCTTTTAGGAAGTTTCTTACCATTTAATTTTTGTCAGTAAGAAATTGGATTTAATGTTCTCTTTATGACATGATTTTTTCATTTAATTTTTTTATAAACAAATCTGCCATTAGTAGCCCACTTGATTGTGAAATGTATTAAATGAAATAGAATTCAGATGAAGATCCTAGGAGAAAGTCAGTTGTTTGATGACCATCTTCCTACTCCTCTATGGTGTTTCAATGACATTCAGAGTCATCCACAGCTGCTCTAGCTCTAGCTGAAGCTATATTTTAGATCTATGATTTGTGTTAAGATTTATGTCTTAATTAGGATTTAAGATTTATGACTTAATCTCATATTATCTGCCATACTCTTCCCTTGGAAAAAAAGAAGGCAATGACTGAAAAAATTTGCATGGTCTGTTTAGGCATTCCTTTCACAATAAATCACAATCTAGGTTTTTGCCTTGACTAACATCAGTAAGTATCCACCACACAGACTTTTTGATCTTTACTTTTTATAATAAAATAAGGTACTATTTTATAACATTTCAGATTTCCAACAAATATATGATCTTAGGATCAATTATCAAAATTCCATTTGTACCCATCAAGACAAAAAGCTCTTATGTTTCAGTAAAATCAGAATTATTAAAAAATTCACACTAGATTAAACAGAGGAAAAAAATCCATTACCAGAGATTGACACAGCACAATGGCAGCACTCAAAAGTAATTCTGTTAGGGATTCATCCAGACAGTGTTAAGGTCTGATGTCATCCTTTTGATATCAACATAGACATGAATTTTTCAACTGAATGATGTTACTGTCCTGTACCCATTGTCAGTATAGTAAGACTCATGCTACAATAAAACTCTGGCCCCTGCTATAAAGACAGCTTGCTTTCAACTGTAGAACATCCTTTTGTATTCTTTCAAGCTCCTTCTAACACTTGCACTCAAAGGGATATTTTTGCTAATATTCTCCTAGGCACTGTGAACTGATGGTCTGCACTTCTACACCTGCATAAACCTAAAAAACAGTTTGAGAAAAAACAAAATAAACAATGCAGGATCCAGGTATTTCTCAATAATGTACATGAATGACACTCCTGTTCTTTTAACATAAAATACACCAGCTTCTAGAGAAGACAAATAAGTATGAAGTGTAATTGTACTCAACCAAATACACTGGTTCGAGCTTCTCAACTAGACTTTTTCAGGAATATTATATCTTGCCTTCATAAACTGACTTTTTTTTTTTTTTTACTATAGGAAACTAGAACGTGAATATGATTAAAAGCCAGAGAAAGACATCTTTTTTGTAAATGTAACTTGCTTGTACTAACCTTTCTCCATAAATTGGGATTTTGTTGATGAGTTTGAGACTTGACATCTACAGTTGCTTAGCTCTTTTTGTTTCTTCCCCTGCCTCTCATTGTAGTTTGTTTAAATGAATAAAATGAAGTTTTGATCTCTATAAGAAACTCTCCAGCTTTTATACAAATTTGTTGCCGTCATGGAAAATTTGGATTGGTTTTTAAGTAATGGATAATTATGGATTCATTCAGTAAATATCAATACCAACTTGAGTTCTTTAAGTTAGAGTTCAGGATTAAACCCAGTGATTTTACTGAGCTATTAACAATCTGTTTATATGTCCCATCAAGACTTCTTAAATAGAGGAATATATGTTGTCAGACCTATTCGATGTATAAAGTAGTAGAAAGCTGTAGCCATTCTGAAAATTTGAACATTTCAATTTTATCCTTACTCAAAAAATTCAAAATTGAAGTTTTTGTTAGAACTGGAATCAATATTTATTTCCTTTATTGTTCTCATATTACACCAAGCTGTCAAAAATTATCAATATTTTTTTAAGAAATTAATTTATGGGTATGAGAAGTGTAATGATTCACTACAGTTCACAGTAGTCAAATGTCAATGATGCAAAAACTGGAATATTTTTAGTTTTTCATATTCTAGATGAAATTAGGATTGTATTGGAAAATAAGATATCCACAGTCATAAGCACTTACAAAAAGCCACATTTGGAGTACTGTGTTTAGTTCTGAGCCCCTTGGTACAAGAAAAGTAAAGGACTAGTAGAGAGGATCCAGCAGAGAAGACTGAGAGGGGTCTCATCAAAACATATAAATATCTCAAAGGCAGGCGTCAGGAGAATGGTGCCAGACTCTTTTTCAGTGGTGCCCAGTGACAGAATGAGGAGCAAAAGCCTCTAAATAAAACACAATGATTTTCACCTTAACATGAGGAAGAACTTCTTTATATTAGTATGGCAGAGCGCTGGGACAGGCTGTCCAGGAAGGCTGTGGAGTCGCCCTCCTTTTCTGGAGAAATTCAAAACTCACCTGAATGCATTCCTGTGTCACTTGCTCTGGGTGACGCTGCCTTATCAGGGGCATTGGACTGGATGATCTCCAGAGGCCTCTTCCAACTCTAACAATTCTGGGGTTCCGTGAAATTAGGTTTCTCATGTTCCAGTTGTCTTGCTAGTTGCCCCAATGTCTGTTTTCACTTTCTTTTCTATGTTATCAGTAAGTATTTTCAAGAGTCTGTCCTGAGTTTTGTTTGTTATTGGCCAATAATGGAGCTAGCAGACGTGGTCCAACTACAGTGAAAGCTGATTTACATGTATGATACGCCGATCCTGACCAGGGTATTTCCTTCTAAAACATAACTAGCCACTTGTGGAAGGACATAAGCTTTAATCAGTGTTGCAGCTTCATGTATAGTTGTTTTCTATGAGGTAAGCTCTTACTCAGAAATTTTCTGTCTTGTATAGTTTCCCTCAGCAAGATTACTTATTGTGTCTTTGGAATTACTTAGACTGGATTGATGGAAGTGACTCCCAAAACACCAAAACCGTGATAACTTCATCTAATACAGACTGGTTCATTCAAAACAAATTTGGTTTCACTTTTTTTTATGAGAATGTTAAAACATTTTTAAGAAATAATTGTATTTTTTTCTTTATTGTTTTTCTTTTTTGGACTCTTTTTGTTACTTGTCTTTTCCCTGCTGCATGTTTAAAGATTTATCTTTGAGAATTTAGTTCTTGCATTTTCTGTAAGTTGGTTTTTAATTCTAACCTTTGTGTAAGTAGAGAGTCTAGTTTAGTTTTGCATCAAACCAGAGTTTAAAGAACACATACAGCTGGTCTTTCTAGAGGTTTTTTGGGGGCCCAGTATAACATTAAAGGAGAGAAAAGAACACTCCAAATTTAAACATAAATGCACATAATAAAGAGGGGAGACTTAAATTAAAAAAAAAAAAAAAGAATAAACAAAGGAAGATCTCATTATGACCGAAAATTCTGGAAATTTAAAAAAAAAAAAAAAAAAAGTAGCTTAAAATTAGCTATAGAAAAGCTGATGGGAGAGACAAAATAATGTAGCTGTCTGCCAAACCATTAAAGTGGAACCTTTAAAACATAAATATATATCTATGAACTATCTGTGAACTATATCTATTTTCTGGTTTTGTTCATATAAATGCTTAAATCTCTTTTTCTCAATCTTTGGAAACACTTTGTTTCACAAACATGGCTGATTTTGTGGATATTATGGTTATTACTACTTAAAAATTCTTGATATTTTCTAATGTCTTTTTGACAATGTGAATCTGCAGCTCAGTGGAGCTGTGCTGTCATTAGTGCACCACACACATATTCAGAAATTCCCAAAGTGTATATGACAGAGGAAGCAGTCTGTTGACTAATGCACTGATGACATTTCCAAAACTTGACTAATAATCCTTTCTATCTAAAATAATTGTTTCATTATTTCCAAAGTAGTTTTGTTTTCAAGTTAAAATGAGTCCATGTTCTGCTTGTTTGACCACTGGGTCACTAAGGTGCATACACTGTGGATGCATTTTAATAATTTGTATGTGCATTCTTTATTTGTTCATAGAAAGACTCAATTGTATATGTATTTACTACAGTAACCGCATCTAAAATAGGTTTTCTGGTCATTAGTACGGATTAAAATCTCAGCTGCACAGAATTCTTTTTTTTTCATATTTTTCCATTCAACCTTCAGAATTCCAGAATTTGGAGGAAAGTACTAATAAAGTAAAAATTATTTATATTCTGATAATTTGAAAAAGTAATTATAAGTTAAACTTTAGGTCCCTTCATAAATACATGAAAAAATGGTACAATTTTCTTTGAAATTATTTGATCTACAGCATATCTCAAGATAAATACATATTAGTCTAACTTTTCCTCTTCTGAAAACCTGATGTTTAACATTCTTATATTCTCAACTTATTCTGCAGCTTTATTTTGGGTTTAAAATCTGTAAGGTAAATACTCCCTGAATTACAAATATTGTAGCATTGACAGAGAGACATAAGGCATATTTCAAATTATTGATTTGTGTTACTAACCTTTGCTTTGGGAGAATCCTTCATTTATCTGAGCAACAGATTGGTGCTTCAATACACCTTATATTTGTTGAATTTGAGTGAAAAAAAATGCACCAAATTGTTTATTCCAATGTGTCACTTAATCTCATTAAGTTTGTTTGACAGTAACCCATTAAAATATAGTACAGGTATACATGCAGGGTAAGTGAAAATATTGCAAAGAAACGAAAAATATAAAAATCTGTAGTTTAACAGGAGTTGTAATTTTATTTTGATGGGACTTTAGGTGTTGTGAATTTATCCTTATCCCTAATAGCACCATTGGTGGATGAACTTCAAATTAAATTTATTCCTCAATGAGTATCCTCACAGGCAATTGCTCTTAGAGCTGTGAGGCCTTTTGAAGACATTAATTGTTTACAAAATCTGAGCAGTCTTACAGTGATAGGGAGTCAGTCATGTTGCACACCCTTTCCTGCCCAGAGTGGACAGATTGTTCAAGCATGTAGAATGTACATAGCATGTTTTGCTATTTATTAAACTAGAACTTTATATTCCAGTTGTAATTTAGAAGCCATAGGCTTCTGAACAGGTATATTTTGTTTTATTTTGTTTTGTTTTAATGAAAGAGAAGCTNATAAAGATTAATAAATCTTATCATATTTCTTTATTATTTATGTAGCACACACAAAGGATTGTGTTTATAACTGATCTTCAAAAAAAAGCAACTGTCACATGTTCTGAAACTTAACTTGAGTTCCCAGTTCTGAAAGTTATTGTTTTGCTATATATCAAGTTGGAAAACAGTTATAATTCTTATATATTATCATAAATTACTGATTTGGCTAGACCAAGTGACTGCTATCTGACATATAGACAGCTGTCTCAACTTTTTCCTTACTGTATTAGTTTGACCAAGTCTTAAAAAAAAAACCTGTCAACACCAACAGAGCAAAGAGCAAAAACCAAGGGAATAGAAATTTTGACAATGTTCCCGTTGCATTGACAAATTATAAAAGATACTCCTTAACCCTTGCCCTTAAGAAGTCATTATCTTTTCTCTTTCTAGAAGACAAAATATAATCTCATAGTATTACTATTTTTTTCTTAAAGAACCTGAAATGTTGTTCGTACCATACCAAAGAATGAATTAACAGCTTTTGTAAAGTATGGATATCACTATACTATTACTGGTTATTCACTGTAAAGAAAAAAGTAACTTTCAGTGCAGAGAAATAATGATCACCAATTGTAACAACAGTTAAAACTGGAGGCAGATTTTTCTAAGAAAAACGTCTTTGGCCGTAATACTTAAGACCATATAAACCAGTCTGTTTCCAAAGCCTGAGATCTCACAGTAATGACATTCAGTCCTCTCTGTGGACCTATGGGTCCTACCCATAAAATGGAAGCATCTTTATATGTAATACCATTTAGTTTTGCCTAAAAGAGCAGCCACTACTCTTTTTTGATTCAGTTGCAGGAAGTGTNTAACAGGAGTTGTAATTTTATTTTGATGGGACTTTAGGTGTTGTGAATTTATCCTTATCCCTAATAGCACCATTGGTGGATGAACTTCAAATTAAATTTATTCCTCAATGAGAATCCTCACAGGCAATTGCTCTTAGAGCTTTGAGGCCTTTTGAAGACATTAATTGTTTACAAAATCTGAGCAGTCTTACAGTGATAGGGAGTCAGTCATGTTGCACACCCTTTCCTGCCCAGAGTGGACAGATTGTTCAAGCATGTAGAATGTACATAGCATGTTTTGCTATTTATTAAACTAGAACTTTATATTCCAGTTGTAATTTAGAAGCCATAGGCTTCTGAACAGGTATATTTTGTTTTATTTTGTTTTGTTTTAATGAAAGAGAAGCTATGATACACAAAGTGGATCATGTTATTTGGTGCACTAGTTCAGATACTATAAAACTCTGAGAATCTAATATTAAAATTTGGCTATACAATCTTTTTTTCTTTACATTACTTTGGAGATTGTGGAAGTACTGCTGAAAGCAATTCTTAATATGCTTATTATCTCTTGGATAAGTCAGTTTTATAACTGCTTTATATTATGATGCTTTTATGTTTAGGTTCATTGAATTTTTTATGTTTTCATAAATTTTAGAATTTTTGAATAGTGACAACAAGAAGTACTGCAGAATGTACACTGAATATACACTGAAATGTATTTCTGCATTGAATATAAACTTTATACTTTTAATAAAAATTTTATAAAAAATAGGTTGTACCTATTAGTAAAATATATTAGTAGAAAAACTATATTGT